>VZTF01001115.1:1308580-1378580 GCA_013397755.1 Cnemophilus loriae
TTTTTTTTTTTTGGTGGCAGGGACAGGATTGCCAATCTCCATCAGCCCTTAGGCAGGAAACACATTCGCTGTGCGCTGGCTCTCTCCGCCACGCTATCTTGCCACTTGATTTTACAAAGCAGAGCTCCAAAGAGTGAGGGCATTACTACCTGCTGTTTTACAAGCAATCAGCGATTCATTGTGCCAGTGCTGTCCTGTACCTGCTGAGTAAATGCTTTAAAAAAGTTCCGCTAACTGCCCAGTAACAACTACAGTATGGTAGCAAAAGCAATTCACCAAATGTTTATACTGTGCCTCTGATTTATTTGACAGCTTTACACCTTCAAGACATGATATAATTAAATGTTTTGACAATGAAACAAAAATTGTATAAATTAGAAAGTCGTTAAAGATGTACAGTATCTAAAATGAAAACACAGTGCGGCTATAAAACACAATTTCTAAAATGCTTCTATAAAATAGACAAAATGTATTTAACTTTTTTATCCTTAGACTTTCTGCTACTGTATGAAACGGTTATACATCTAAAAAATTCCTAATTGAAGTACTCTGTGAATGCCAGTTGAGAAGATTACAAATGCAATTCTGTGTTATTTTAGGAAAGCAAACAATCATAGCTTAAGTAGAAATAGTAGGCCCAAAATATGACACTTTTTAAAAGTTAAAATAATAAGCATTACCTTAATTTTTTGTGTCAATTGTTGTTTTTTTTATTATTTCGAAACATAAATCAACAGCTGCCACAGTGTCTTAGGGGACAACTAACAAAGCTGTGATGTTAATCCTGCCCCTCCAAGGCACTCAGTTCAAACCTCAGACAACGCTTTGTGCCCGTGTAGACCAGCGAGATGCAAGCTGGCACTTCCTATCGTAGAGAAGAGGGCACACAGCGCACCAGGAATGCTGAAAATGGGGTTCAGAAGGTGAAAAACTCACTGCTGCCCATGTGTTCAAAGGCCAGCCCAGGAGAATGGCAGGAATAACCAGTCATGTTCTAAATGAAAACAAGCATGCTAAAAATCAAATTTTAAAATCGAAACAAATGTCCATAAACTATGACTGCTCACTCTAAGGTCACTTCGTATCTTTAAAATGCAGTTTCATTATCATTTTTGGTAGTATGTATATAAAATGTGAGCTTATTGCTAGCCTTAAAAGCTAATTGTTTAAACAATGTAGAATTATATAACCATTATTTAAACATTAAAGCCTTTAAGCAACTATGCAAAAACATTTAGAATCAACTTTGTAATGCAGCTGAAGAGCAGTGTTGTTCTAAAGGAAACTGTAATCCAGCAAAAGGTAACAATGACCAGTTGTTTATAAAAACCACTGAAATGTTTGGGAACTAGTTCACATTCTCATGCTATGTTTATGTTTCCATTCATCATCCTTCTCCTTGAGAAGATAGCTCAAAAGGAAGAAAGACTAGAGAACAAAATTTTGTTTAAATTACACAAGGAGACGTCAGGTAATTTAACAAATCGAGACAAAAAAGGGATGCCTGTGTATAGCTAAAATCATTATTGCATTAAATCATTTTCTCCTCTCTCTCTCTCTCTGAGGCACCCATCTTTGCAGTGAGGTTTATATTTATTTTGTATATTCAGCTTTGCCAAGAACTTCAAACCCACAAGTGAAGAAAAGGAACTAGAAATACAATCCAAATGTAGAAGTACACGATGTATAAATGTTACTGCAGTCTTGTCAATCACAGAACAGACACAATCTTTGCTTAAACGTGTGTCTTAATGATTGACTCCTACCCTCTTCACACTTCTCTTCCATTGCATTGTAACAGAATACAACAAAATATAACGTGATGCCCACAGAAAATAAATTGGTGGCAATGGGACAATTTCAGGACTGGTATAGCGGGCAAATGGATAAGAGTTATTCATCAAACTGTTCATTAGGAGGAGTATGGCTGCAGTGGGCTGTGTTTCTGAATAGAAATCTCTTTTTTTGCCCCACGCTCGTAAATTACTGAAGCCACACAGCACATTTCCATAATGATGTATGTGGTAAGTGAATGTGGGGAAATTGTTTTCTCTTACACCTTGGTGGAAGAAGGTTCAGGAAGTTACCGTTTTGTTTAATCAAACATTTGGGTTTCACTTCCAGATTCCGCTCCGTGTCTGCCTTCCAACTACCATGGGTTTGAAATAAATGATGAAGACAACTGTGAGAATCAAAGAAAAAATAGCTAGAGCTCCTTGGAAAGAACTTCTTCTCTACTTCATTATTGGTACGAAAGTATGAAATACCTGGGATAATTGTGAATAGTCACATTTGAAAAACGTTCATTCTGTGACAACCTGGCAAGAGACTCCTTGCTACACAAGGATTAGACAGGGTATGCCTGTTTACTACAAAACGGGGTGCGCCTGTTTACTACAAAACAATCCAAAGTAAAACGACCTTCTCTGAGTGGTCCCATTGAGTTTTTGCTGTATTTAACTTAGGGAGTGGCACAGAGGATGGCTGAGCACTGAAGGCTGAGTTCATCAGCCTTAATGCAGAATATTCCAACTGTTCATTAATGTAACGCTAGAAGCCACTTATTAATCAGTCATCTTACACTGTTCTCAATTCTCTAAACACCTTTTTTCTTTTCTTCCCCAGGGTGTAAGTAAATTCAAGTGGACATTTTATAATTAAACAAAACATCAAAATAATAGGCTTTTATGCAGCCACCCCATACAGGTGGGTTTTTTTGTTTTTATGAAATGTAGTAATAGAGTATGTACGACTACTGCTTGGTTTGCATGCACATGTACTAAAATCTTATTGGAAACATTGTTCTGTATTAATATAAATCTTGCTATTGTCACTCCACCTAGAAAATGTTGTAAATTGTTTTATGAAATAATTGTAAAGTTTTAGCTTAAAAAAACACTATTCCTTGTCTCTCAGAACAAACTTCTGTTATAGCAATACTGAGTCTATTCCAGGGGTCGGGTGACATGGAAATAGACACACATAAAAATTCCATCTTACTCAGAAAACTTTTAGAACAAAGTCTTTTGGTGACTTTATGTACTGGCCTGGCCACTGAGATAACAGAATTTGCTAGGCATATAATTCAATGTCATTCATGCCTTAAATTCTTGTAAATGAGTTACGTTAATCCCAATTTTTATTGTAACAACCATCCTCTACAGTTTCCTCTCATGAAGACAGACAATAAATTGGCCAGTGCTTTTCCACAGGCAAGAAGTGACTTAGACTACATTTTCTTCTTTTGTACCTAACCAGGTCCTTATTCATCATTAAATTGTGGCAATGTTGATGTTATTTTATTCATAAATACTTTTGGAAAAAATCATCCTCTAAATGAGGACAAACATACCAAATGATCCCACACCTTTTCTCACAGAGAAATGAAATATCATAACCTGCAGTGTTGATGGAAATGGCATGCAGAGATTCTGCTACCTAAAATCTTTCTCAAATTTTAAAGCATTTGAATAAATCCCCATTCACCATTTAAAATAAAAAATCACAACTCTAAAAATTAACAAAATCATAAAAGTCTGAGAATTGATACTATAACAATCAGAATCACAAGTGCAAAGATTTCAAAAAGTTCTATTGCAGCATTTTTTGTAAATTTGTTTTACCTTGAGCAAGCTCCGCTCCTGCTACGTATACAATTTACTGTATAAATATATAGATGATATAGTGGTAAAATCTAAAACTTCAATACATCCTTTAAAATGTGCATTCATAAAATCCCTAAACAGGCAATCACAGGGACTTCTCATATAACACAGTAAACACCTTAGAGGGCCTTCCATATTTATGCCACTCCTGCACTGTACATACACTAAACAAGCCCTTTAGTTTTCCTCTTTACAAAAATACACCAGGCCACATTATAAAGACTTAGCATAGCACTACAGAAAATAAGGGAAATGTGCTATGATTTATTAGCCAATTAAATGCATAATTACTGATTTAGCCTTCAAATTACCTATGAAAAGCCCTATTGTTGTGAGCCGAAATGAAATTTCTAGTGTATGATTATTGGCAATACTAAAAACTCACAGGAAAAATGTCCAGCTTAGTGTGTGCACACAAATAGATATAAAGAAGAAGACAAAAACCTTTCACCTGCAAAAATGAAAGTGTGTACGTGGGAAATAATATTATCATGACATGATGACAATAAGAATTGCATGGCTTCATATTTGACATAACTATATCTGTTTCTGCTGAAAGTTAAGATAATGGCAAAATATTTTTCTGGACATTGGAGGACTAAAACTACTAAAATGCAAAAGGTTTTTAAAATCAGCTTGTTAATTGTTGTTAATTTTTAAGTGTTACAATTATCTTACTGGTCCTGTGCCATGGATGTGTGTAAGAAATTCAGTATCACACTCTATGCACAAAAGGAAAAATGAAGGTGCTTGTAGAAAAGAGATTTCTTAAAAGCTTGTGACTCGTTCATGGATAGAAATTTCATCAGCTGCCTTGTGTTTCAGCGTTTGTTTCCCAGCCACTTCACTGCCACTAGATAATAACGTAAGAGTTAGTTCTGCACAAAACTTGTGTGGGCAATGCTCAAGCATCCAGTGAAAAACCTTTAAATGGGAAGATTAGGAACTGTCAAAACTACCAGGAACAGAGAGCAGTGGTGGCTGCCTAACCATCGAAATTCAGCAGAAAGTAGTAGTGCCTGCCAGGCACAAATCCTGTCTGACCAGCGCCTGCAATGTCAGGAGACGGGGAGAGGGAGGAAAAGAAGAAGGACTTTCCCTCCTCCAGTAACTTTGCACCAGGAAACCAAGAGGAGAAAGGAGAGGGGCTACACTGCAGCCCCTGAAAGCCACAATTCATTCTTTCCAGTTATGCAAGAGTTAAGAGGTGAAAATCATTACCAAAAATTTTGGACCTCAAAATACAGTGTAATTTTTAATTGCCCAGGTAAATTTGAGACTTGAGAGTTCACATTTTCAACCATGTATCCACAGAATTAGAAAACTGTTTAATTAGGAAACTGACTAATTATAAAAGCTTAAACTTCAGAAAACTAACACTTTCAAGGGCAACACCTTAAAGAAAAACACTTGGCAAAGTGTTCACCTTAAAGAAAACTATGGCAAAATTTAAAGTGACAAAGCCTGGAGATTAAAAATGCAAAAATCTTACAGAAAAAGTTTACTGGAAACTACAAGTAAAAAAGAGACTGTAGACTAACTTCACTATATAACCTACAGATCCTTCTACATAAAACAGCGGGGGGTTCACATTATATTGAGTGAGACGTACACTAACGAATATTTTCAAAGGCCCTACAGCTGCTGTTCCACTCAAGGGAAACAAACTGTTTAATACAGCTGGTAAAAAGCACATAATTAATAAAAATATGAAAACAAGCAACTAGGTTTACATTGAGCCCTACGTTAATCTCTGCACACACAGGGGTATTCAATGCAAATATTAACAATAGTAAGATTTTGTTTCTTCTTTATAAAGGACTTCATTAATTCCATATGTATGGCAAGCTTGTACTTCTTTAATACCTAAATCCCAAAGACTTCTCCTTTAGACAATTCCCAGTTTTGGCAAAACAAAATCAAAACCATGCCATACAGTCATTTTGTTTCTGACTATGCAAAATGACTCCGAGTTCCTCTGATTAGACACTTCACAATGACTAATACACACAAGGAGCAAAATTACCCTAAGAAACTAAAGTATAGTTTACACACAAACAGGAATATCCATAATATTTAAAACACAATACGCTAATATCCATAATACTTTAAAAAATAATCATAATATCCATGTCATTGGATCTGGTGAGGCAGCACATGCACACCACCCAGTTCACTGGTGGAGCTGCTTCAGCTGCAGTGTCACAAGGAAGGAATATCCAGGAGAAGCTGAAATTACGGATAAGGGATGGAGAGTAAGAAGCAAAGGAGACACATAGGGAGGAAAGCAGCAACTGGATACTTTCTCCAGCTAAGTGCTTTAAAGATGAACTTCCATGTCACAGTAATTTTCAATTCTATTCTGAGAAAAGCACGAGGCAGTGTTGGAGATCTTCAGAACATATCCTCAGCAGGACAAGGCCCCTTTAGTGTTGCTTATTAAAATATATATACCTGTTTCTTTAGTACTTATTTTTAAGTACTTAATCATACAAAATAATTTTAGTGTCTTTTTAAATGTACTTCACAGATGTCCCTTATTCTGACTTATCAAGAAAAACATAAATTAAGTTCAGCCCAAGAAACTACATGCAAGTGTTAATACTAGAGTTAGCAAAATACACTGACATATTTTATAGCTTACTGTGTATTACACCTTCCTAACTAGCTACATAAACTGAAAATGTGCAATATTTTTAATTAAGTAAAAAGACTACAGCCCTACATGCTAAAAACATAGACTTTTATAAAACATGATGATTCAAGGATGTTGGTGGGTAAAACTAAACTATGGAAAAATCTTTACGTATTCCTTCAAACACAGAGCAGAAATCAACTTTCTGTTTTCTCACAACCCACATGTGTCACTTCAGATTCCAAATCCAGACTTTGGAGAGAACGTGTGTGTTTTTAGGACTGCTACAGTATGCTTGGAAGCTACTGTTCCTCTGTATATTTAATATAAACCAGTCTCTGAAACACTTACTGAACATAAATTAAAAATTTTGTCATTAATATTATTTCACTCTGGAATCTGCATTATTAAGAACAATGGGGCACAAAGCAGAACGTACATTCCTACATTGCTTTGTGAAACTTGGCATCTGTCAGTGTCATATAAAACACATCAAAAAAGCAGCACTACCAGTTTTAGCACAAATATTTAAAGTAGTTCAGTATAAACTTTATGTCCAAATAAAGTCTACTAATACCCAGCAAGCAGTGGCGCAGCTGCATTAGCTCATGTAATGTTTCACACATGGAAACCAAGATGCAGGATTACCTCATTTATGGTAACACTCATAAACTACACAGTACACAGTAAACATGTCTACCCAGCAAATTAAAATATCACTGCACTATGCAGCAGCTGAAGCTATCCAGAACCTGTTTATAATCCAATAGAAACAGAAATTTGTCTTCAGTTCTAGAAACAGGGGGCGGGGGGGGGGGAATCAAAGTCTAAGTAAAATAAACTGCACTGCAAGTGTCACTTGCCCCAAGACTTCCTGCTTCCCACAAAAGACATGCAACCATTCTGGAGATCAAAGGTCATGGCTTTACAATGGAATACATTGTAAATAGGTTTAAAATAATTGAATACAACTGCAAACCAAGGACTCATTTATAGCTTGCTAGGAAAAAAATATAGCTGTTTTAAGTCATTCCCGTATATGAACTGAAACCTGCATTATGAAACTGCATCTGCTTCAAAACTACCAGATCACCACCTGCATACCAGTTGGATTTGGTCATTCCACAGCCATATAAATAATGAAATGCTTCTGAGTAAATTACATGCCACCCTTGTTTTGATTATCTTAACAATGTCTGGAGAAGCGCAGCCGTAGCTGCCGCCAAGGGACTGGGCGCTCCGCAGCTTTCCTGGGATCTGAGGCTCATCCCTACATCCCTGCAGAAGTGACTTCCTCTTGCTGCAGCACCAAGCATCGGTACAAATGCTGGAAATACTCACCTGCAAGATGATTTCTTTCTCGAGCTGTACTAATCAAACTGACTCTACTTCTTACACAGTGCCTGAGACAGTGACTGTCTAACCAAGGGGGATGGCACAACACTCTCTTCCATTCTGCTGGTTTCCAAGGTCCAGGATTACGTGTCCCAAACAAATTAGAATTTAGCCTGTGCCCAGAGTCACTGCGAGCGTGTCACGTATGGGAGCAGGAAACCTGAGGTTAGGGACATACCTCCTAGGTACTTATATCTACCGGCTCTTCTTCTTTTTATTTTTAATCAGTCTCAAGGTTTGCTACGGCAGTAAAGCTATCAAACATGCCCACACATTTCTCTTCAATTTCATAAACTCATTTTTATTCAGTAACGGAAAAGGCCTGTTTTTTCAAAGGCTTTTTTTTTTCCCCAAAAACAGCTTCTGAGCTGAAACAACTCAAAATTTTTTTGGAAAATGAGCATGCACAACACATACCTTACAATTTATTACAGCTGTTTTCGCAGACCACAGACTCATTCACAATTTACAATAGGCACTATTTTTCAACCAGCCAAAGCAATTATGTCATACATGTCCACATTCAGTATCAACAAGTAAAATCTTTAGAATTATGACAGTTAATAAAAGCTCCAACAGCTCTGCTCCAAAACCCTGCACAAGTTTTAATGGGATAATCCTCTGAAAGGAAACTATCACCTGAAAATTATGTTTACTAAGGCTTATCTGGCATGCAATCTGCCTCGTATTAGTAAAGCTCAAACACCCCCCTTCAGGGCATAATAAATTTGGAGGTTTGTTGGGATTTGTTAATATATTTTCTATCTCACCAGGATTAAAGGCAGGAAATAATTCGATGATATTTACTTATCTCTGTTGTTAACCTTAGTTACCTCTATTATACTACCAATTATACCACTACAAAACCATAATCACCAGTCACAGCAAAAAGACAGTTCATCCCCAGACTGAATTGATGCTCATTTTAACAATGACATGTGAACAATTATCTACTGGCACCTCTTTAAATCAGTGGTTCTCAACCTGTGGTTTGCAGATGCCTTTGGTCTATGGAATATTTCTAAGAGACCACAAAGGGTAATTAAGGCAAGTCTTGGCTTACTGTCACTCAGCAGAAATTTGCTGTCCAGGAAAATGTACCCTCGATGGAAGATTTTATGGGGTCCCAGGAAAAAAAAACTGCTGGCAAGTCACTGCCATAGATATTTCCTTACGTGAAGAAGCAGACCTTGGAACTTTTACAATAGTTTTGACCTCTTAACTGCTGCAGGTGAAGAGTTTTCGCAACAAAACTGCAAGTCTGAAATGATCGGGAATTCCAGGGTAATGTGATTTCTGGTGAAACATTCACCTCTGTAGGCAGGGTCTGGCAGATTCATTGTCTTTTTTCAGTTCCTTGTTCTGGCAGTGCTTGTGGCTGTTAACAGAAGCCTACTGACTACTTCTAGTCAATAAAATCAGATTTCACCCAGGAAAACACGTCACTGACAGCATAGGTCTCAGAGTACCCTCTTTTGCCCTGTTGCACATTATTTATTCTTAGTGATAAATTCCACATTTTTCTTGGAAAAATCAAAATCCTTTAAGTAGGCTACTGTAAAATAACCATCCACTCACACCTAAAAGGAATTTCTGGTTTTAAAAACATGTAATGAATTCTTTCCCACCTTAGTTCATCAAAACAAACCAGCCTCACATACTCTGTAAGAAAAAACACGAATCTACCTAGCCATATTTACATGTTTCCTTGCACATTTACCCCATTAAGAAAAACGTATATTGAATATGTCACCTTAGTTTAAAAGAAAGTCATACATAAGAGCAAATATGATTTTAAAATCTTCAGCAATATAATGGATGAAAATATATGCCAATTTTTTTGTAATGCACTTTCTTATCGCATTGGTCCTCAGAGCATACTTCCCTTTCCCTATCACTTCATGGAATGCCAAATAATCATACTGGGCATAGATAAACAAATCTGTACAAAAAATAAATTATATTAAAAATCCAGAGTCCATTTATTTGTGTCATGGAAAGACTGGTAAGATCTATATCAGAGCCTCTCTGACTTTAGCACATTGGGACCCCACTAAACAATGAAAAAGAGTTTCATGTCTCATTGTCCACAAAGAGAGTGGTTATGTTATTTTTCAAGGCATTTAAAAGAGAAAAGATTTTTGCATTAAATTCTACTTTTCCTGGAAAGATGGATTTCATCCCTGCTACAGGACTGCCATCTAATTGGATGCCAATTACTCATTAGTCAACCTGTATTTTTGGGGGGAACTTTGATACGAAGGTTTCTCAAACTGTGAATAGTTCAAATTATTTTCACCAGATTTCATGGTCAGGGGAGATTTGATGAGGTTTCAGCTGCAATATTGACTTAAACGGTTTCTGCCCTGTCACACCATTTCTAGACTCTCCTTCTTGACACTCAGTTATACAAACACAACTGTCTGCTGGGCTGCATGGCAAAGCAAATGAGAACTGACCCAAACTAAAACAAACATTTTGTCTTTTCTTTCAGAATCTGCAGAATGCTTAATACTCTGAAAAATGTCACCTCCTAACACTTTCAAAATAGACACACATAGTTAGCAGGGATGATAGGCAAGCATCTTTTGTCTCGTCTGCATTTATGAAATAGAAATAATACATTTGCCTCATCACACAAAGGTCATGTAAAGGTAATTTAGTAATGTCTGTGGATGATTCAGATACTACTGAGTGAATATCAAAGAAAAGGCTATGCAGGATGCTGTTTTTAGAAGAGAGTTCAAACAGCATGCAATAAATAGGGTTTGAAGCTATATAAATGTAGCAGTATGGAGAAGGAACAGAGCAATGCATTAAATGAGCTCTGTCCATCTTCTAGACTGAATAAAGTCAGCACAAAACAACAGCACGCGATCATTTAGTTAGATATTATGTGTTGAGGCATAAGCTGAAGGGAAATAAATTCATCGGATACAGGCACAGTTTCATTTTGTTTTTCAAGTACTAGAAGTCCATGAACTTATTCCAAAAAGAGAAAAAAAGGAGCCCTTTATTGTAAGACATAGCGTATGAACATGTCTCTATGCAATCTGCAGTTGGTTTCCAATCTCATTAAAAAACCCAAAGCAGGAGCTGGTGCAGGACCACGGTTCTGAGAGAATTCACAAGCAAAATACACTTTCTTAATGTTTTCCTATTGCTGCCTTTGTGGGAAGGCCCTTCAGCTACCAAAGCAAACAAGTGAAGGATGTGAATTCAGACATGTAATGACTGTAAGGTCAGCACATGACCGCCAAGCATTCATGACCCCAAATTAAGAGGTATTACCCTCTATCTACTAATCCTTGGGTCACAAATGTACAGCCTTCTCCAAGAACATTAAAAATTCCTGAAATTCGCTTACACCCCACTGCTTGAAAGATGGAAAGCTAACATGCATGAAGCGATCAGATAAGTGAAAGGGGCAGTTCTGTTCACAAATACCATATTAAAAATGCCATGTCTTTCAGTCACCTTTTCTGTTAATGAAGACCACTATGATTTTACATTAAGGTAATACAGAAATACAACTATCTCCTGAAAATAAGAATTTTAATTTCATAGATCCTAACATTTTAAATCCCAAATAGAATTTTAAAGGTCAATGAAAACAGAAGCAACATTCATCTTAGTATTAAATGCAATCAGAAGGTATTTCTAGTATAATCACACCACATGGGACCCAGAAATTAAGTTCTACATTTTGGCAGGGTGGCTTTAGTTTTTAAACTATGAAAGACTCTATTTATCAGTCTTAGTGTTTTCACATCATATAGAACATGCAAGAGGCTGCAAGTCATTCTGTTCATAAGGTTACACAAAGGTTTTTACCGAGAATAAAATTCCAGCTTTTTATGCCATCTGAACATTTTATGTCCAAAATTTACCTGTTAAAATTAATAGCAGCACCTGCGTTTCCCGTACATAATTGTTACAAAAAAAAAAAAAAATTGCACTTTCTATTTTAGAAGAAGATACTTCAGGAAAGTGGAGACCAAAGCTGTGTAAATCTTCCAGCTGTCACTAGAGCTCACTACAAACTTCATACCTACTACATGAACCTAACATTTCAGGAAGACATCAAATAGATTTCATTTTAGGTTCCTGAATTAGGATCTCCATGCAACCACTGGAGACAGTAAAGCTGTCTCCATTTATCAATCCACCCATATCCCTGTCATTTTTGTGTTTATAGATAGTAACAAAAAAAACCAAACAAACCCTCAGAAAAACTGAACATATCTGGCCACATGCATTGATTCCCATGCATAGTTTCTCATTCATTTCTTGTAAAATTCTCTACTTCTCTGCCTGTATCATGGCTTTCTGCCAGTAAGCTCCTCTGTCACCATTCATGGGCCACCACCCTCTTTAGCCTCTTTGCAGAAAGCGATCTTTGGACTGGAATACCCCAATATGTGACATTTCATTGCAGTCTATAACTGTCCCTGACAAACATAAATATTTGGGACTCCTTCCGTTGGGTTTTTCTCCTTCCTTACTCTCTCTCTTCTTGTTACATCCTAAACCTCATGATGAAAGGAGCAGGAGAAAGGGGAATCTTTCAGTCAGAGATGTGTGATTACGAAAGAAGCGTCCATCTCTAGGAAGCCCCGTGGTTGTCTTCAGGGAATACCAATGGAATACATTCCTTACCTTCCTCCTGCACTGGGACTCGCTCTTGTTAGGGAAGTGACAAAACTGACATATAACAGAGATGGCCATCTGGCGAGACCCAGCTTGCCAGGCGGTTTTATCTGATCCCCGAGCACGCCTGCCCATCACCAGCCCAACCACACCAAGGATAATGTTTATACATGCTGCAGGACAAAGGTGCATAAAACAAATCCAAATCAGCAGGATTTATAGCACTGGAAATAAAACCGAGCTAATGTGACTGTGCTGATGTAGCCAGAAACAAAACAGATGATGAGTACACAGGATTTGTTTATTTCGAGTGCACAGCCCAGCTCGTGTCAGTCTCCTACATAGCCACAATATCAAAATGGTAGCAAAAACAACACAAGTCAGCACACTACTTACACCTTGGGCACAAGGGCCTATAAATGGGTCATAATCAGGTTAGATGACACGTCCCATGGGAGGAATCTCAGCACAAAGCAAAATTCCTCATTAAGTGGTCACCCGTGATTACAACAATACAAAAGGAAATTCCCTCCGTATTTGTGAGAGAAACATCCAAACCCAAAAGAATAAACCTAAATGTTGCTCTCTTCTAAACTTATTCTAAAGCATTAATCCACACAGGGCAAACTGCAACTGGGGCACAGTTCAATAAACAAGAATAAAGCCAGAAAGCAACACAATCTGCCAAAAATCTGCGAAGAGCTCGGATCTGTCCGCACTGACAGCAAAACTGGGCTTAAAATGGATGTGAGCTAAGTTTGTACGCAGCTTTGGAATGGCTTTTACTCATAGCTTAATTCTGGTGTACACACAGCCCAGGGGCGTGCCTGCACGATGGGCTTGCATCAGTCTGAAGGGAGGACATTGACAGTGCAGACGTCCAAGTCCATGCAGTAGGGCTGCTTCACGTGCTTTTAGTATCTTAGAGAAAGGCTTAGTAAAGGAACTGACTATAAATCAAAGACCTATCAGAATACGCAGCAAATTTTAATTCTTAGGTTATTTATATTAGTTTAGGCAAAATATATTATGAAAAGTCTGTTGTTAAAAAAGTTATCCTGTGATTTATTACTAAAGCAGAGAACACTCCAGCAGCTCCTGGAGCATGCTTTCACCGTCCTCCACTCCTAATCCTCATTACAAAGTTCTTATTCTGCCTCAGAAAGCAGATGGCAAGAGATAATGTCAGTAACAATTAGGAGGCTTCACTGCCCTTAAGGACTCTTCTGCTATACATTTGTAATATTTTTTTTCAGAGACTTTTAGAAACAGGATACTTTGCACTATTTTATTCTAGTGTGTGGTTTGGAACACCCCCAAAACAATTACATGGGTTTTGTTTTGGTGTGCGTTTTTCTTTTTTCCTTGAAACAATGGAGAATGTTGGGGGTTTTACTAATTAAAAATAAACATTATAAATGAAGTTTCCAGCATTATTTTCACTTTACACATTGCAAAACTAAACCCACTTGAGTTTCCTAATATTTTAAATCAACTTCCTCTAAACTACTTGCACGGTACTGAACCTTTCATATTTTTATGAGCCCAGTTCAACTCTCACTAACAACTAACTTGGATCAGAGCCAACATTTCTTTTTTAACTGTAGCTTAGAAAATCCTTTCCCTTTGGATAAAGAGAAACACAAAGGACCTCACAAGAGTATATATTATGTCACTTCATCAATGCAGAATTTTGTTGGCTTATGGCCTATTTGAATGCCAGTTATACTTTTGCTACTATCAATATCTTTAATGTTGCTTTACAAGCTGTTGCTTTCTATTAACAATACTAGTCTATCTAAATAAAATCCAAATAGGAAGTAAGATTTCAGATGAAAAGAAAAATGCTGAGATTTCATATGATTTTTGCATTGGAGATTTATTTTGAAACTTTAGTGTTTAAGATAAAGAAAATTTCTCCCAAAGAGAAATAAGCCAAGCTATCTTGGTTTTAAAGCTTTCTCTGAGTCACCTAAACTTTATCTTTCTACAGATATATCCTCCAATATCCTCCTACAAAGCAGGTACATCAATGGAAGTATACTATATACCTGCTCTCTGGTGCTCGTTTAAGTCTCCCCCTTCCAAAATAGTATTCCTCAGATCTGCTACAGACACTGGCAAATGAGGGCTCCCTAACATGTTTCAGCCAAACTGATCCTAGATAGGCAGCCAGAACATTCTTTAAGTACTTAAACTAACCTGGAAAGGATCAGGTGAGCACAAGCATGAGGAACTTTAGCTCTAATGTTTTTACTAATAGTCTTTTACTTCATGCTTCAAAAGCAGAACAATTGTATTGGTTTAAATTGCAGAGTATAGAGTATTTGTGGCTATTTGAGAATGAAATTAGGAAGTTAAAACTGGCCCTTTATTGGATTTGGTTCTGCAGTTGACTCTATACCTCACAAATGTTACTAATACAGATCAACAGAACAGCAAGTATTTACTTAAAGGAGGACTTTGTAGCTAGCACATGCAGCCTTTTAACTAATAAAGACTGAGAATAGAAATTACAACCCAAGAGATCTGCGGTTGCTTGAATTCCTTCAAAAAGAGAAACTGGAAAAAGAATTCACAGTCTTTTATCAATTAAGGGTGGACCAACCCTCCGACCAAAGGAACCAAATGCCCAGTACATTTATGACTCGTGAGGGCAAGACCTGGATTGTCAAAAACCTGCGTTTTATTTGCCAAGTACATTCTCTTTTCTTGACTGATGAGCTCTAGTTTGGCCTCTCCTTAAACCAAAAGGGCTACACCTGAACTTCCAATTAAAGGGTAACAACTGGCAGATGTGAGGGACCATCTAGCAGGAGGCTGATGCTGAGCAGATGGGCTGGGGTGCAGCAACCTTTTCCATCAGTTTCCACCCACTGCTTTTGCAAAGGCACGTAATCACCAGGAGCCTGACACTGCCCTTCCTCGGGCAGCAGCACGATACTCCCTGCAGAGCACGGAGCTGCTATCACCAAACTGGGACCAGGAACGGGGCTAACTAGAGCTTGGCTAGCTCCACGAGCCCACACTGCTCGCTGCTGCTTAATGAGGTAACTTCGACAGGGCAAACAGTCTCAGAGGCTTCCACTCCAAAATGTTTGTACTTTCACTGCTACGCAGCTGACCTATGCCGTTTTCTGCGCCAGTGCAACCAGTAGGAGAAAAATTTGTAAATCAGGTGACTAAAATAACCTTTGTGAGAAATAAGGCTTTTCCATGTAATTTCAGTTTAACGTACAGCTTCACAAACATCTGTTCCTGAACAAAGACACAGTTGGGGAAATATGGTGAAGGATAGGAAGAAGAGATGGGGAGCTTTCCTTAGCTACATCCCCCAAGTTTTAGAACCATGTCTTCAGATTTTTTTTTCTATAAAGCCTAAACCTAATGACTAAAATACCATCAACTTGATAAGTTTAAGAAGAAGATACTTCTGTTTATTAGAGCAAGAAGAGGTGGGTACTATTTCTGTCATCTATTTCTCTAGAGCTTGTCTTGTTAAAATCTTGTATTTCCCATTACATGTTTTCTACCACATAGCAGACTACGTATCTTTTTATTCGTATAGATGTCCCTTTCTGATTTCTGAGTGTTGTTCTTAAGTTCCTGAGATCAATTATACAATTTTAGGAAAATACTACCCCTTAGCAAAATTGAATTTATCACTTCATGAACAACTTTTATGTCTTCATATTATGAAATAAAGAATGTCATTTCCTGATGCATCTTCTCAGTACCGTACATTATATTGTAAGGTTTTTCTTATGCTCTTTCTTATCTCCTCTCTTCTAGGAACAAGAAACTCTTTCCTCATACAAGAGTTCCTCCTACATCCATATCATTGTCATAAGCTTTCTCTGTACCCCAGATGGTTTTAGCAACATTACTGTTCCTCATCCCGGGAGTGGAGTCTTGCCAGGGAAAAGCACTGAAAGCAAAGCCTCAGCTGACTTTTTTTTGTATCCTTCCATGTAGGGCACAGATGGCCAGGTTTCCTCAGACCCTCCCCTTCCTCAGCTGAAAACCACAGATCCATGTATGCAAATGTTACCAAAATCTCACTTCCTTTTCCAGCACTTAGAATGGAAACTTCTCTACACTGACTCTATTACAAATACTTTATTTTGAACTACCCACCAAATTCAAGTTTAGCAGCATATTTTCACACATGATCCATAAACAGACACGAAAACAAACCAAACAACACCGTACCCTACCCGGTCTCTCACCAGTACATTCATCGTATGCAAGTCCTGACTTCCTTACAGGACAAACAACTTGGATATCTCTTTGCAAGGCAACTTCCAACCACGGACTGTAAGTTTCAGTAAATGGAGTAAGAAACTGCCATCTCTTTCAAACTTGTTTTTCCTCCCTTACCACTACCGAGCTTGTGACGCAATTTTTCCATGGTTATCAAAATTCTTACTACGTTTTCAGCAGTATCCCTCAGAACGCCGTTCACAGGGAGTGCCCAGACGCAGCATTCGCAGAACACACAAAGACAGACAGATTCAGTGAACACCTGTTAAATGGGGCAGTGGCTCCAGCACAATTGTTTCCCACTTCATTTCACACAGTAATAACTTTAATGTCCTCCGCGGACTCACTTTCAAACACCAGTTCTACAACATCACACAACAAAAGAGCTGAAAGCAAATTTAATTGTCTAGATTGCTTCCAATCAACTTTTTTTTTGGATAAAAGCAAATTTACCTACTTAATTTTCTTATTTTTTTTTTCCAACCGTATCTACTCAAACTGTGTTATTATTCAACATTTTATGATCTTTCCCAGCTGCATAACATTCTCCTCCATGTTTTAATATTTGTCTTTGCTATGGTAAATTCTCTTACCTCCTTAGAAAATCTGCGTCTCCTGTCACTCTCTTCAATGTCCATAGTTTTAGTTTAGGCTTTGTTTCCTTTTGACTCTCATACATGTACGTATCCATGCTTTTCTTACTATTTAATCTCTTCTTGCTTAATTTTGCTTTCATTTCAGATATTTGTACTTTTTAAATTTTATTCCTGCTCACCTTGTTTAGTTTCAGACTTCACTAACACAGACACATAACACATGTAGTGTCCTAATAATTGGAAAGCAATTAAAACTATTTTTAGAATGTGAGAGGTTATGGGGTTTCTTAAAGATGAGAGAATTAGGCTAGAATTATTTAATACCTTGAATTTTTGGAACTATAAAGTGTGGCAAATTTTGATACTAGCTTCTTTAACTATTTTTTTATCCACAATAGCAAAGACAAACAGTCTATGATTCCATTAATTTTTCTTCATTCAGGAAGACTGGCATCTGTCCCACTTTCAGGAATTATTGAAATGTAAGCATGTGTGGACTTTTAAAAAATAATCTTACACTGTTTACATTCTTGAAGTCCAGAGTTTGGTTGTAATTTCTATAAAGTAACTTGCACGCAGTTTAAAGAGATGGTAGGAATTGCAAACAAGATGTAAAGAAGGAAGTGTTATGGAAAAACAGATTTTACAAACTCTGCTTTCTCTTCCTATTTACAAAGCTGGATTGGATAGAAGATAGATCAATGTTTTTGACTAGCAAATGATGATCCACCATTTAGATTACTGTTTTCACTGAAAAGTCAAAAAACCAGTTTCTTTACATCATCACATATATTTTACTATGTATTAACTTTGTCCTACAGATGCATCTCTCCAGTGTATTCCATCATATATATTATGCAAATCCCATCTCCCAATATTAGCCTATTTTGCTATATTATGAAACCCAAACTGAATATTTCCAGCATTCTTACCTTCTATTCAAAAACACGGTTTGAGTACACTTTTCCTTATTTCCCTCATATTCTTGAATATATTTGACTCTCTCTGTATAGTAGTCTCCTTTATAAATTAAATCAATACAAATTCATACATGAAAATTAATAAAGCCGGTACTCCAACAGAATTGGATTTAAATAAACATGAATTTCTGGCCATAATTCTTAGATGGCACTTCAATAAAAATAAGTTATTCTTACACACATAAAGTCAACTGTACACACAGAAAAATTAGTCTACATTTTTTATTCCCAGATTTTCAGAATCTTTTCTAATAGGCCATATATCACATTCCCTTAGAAATACTTCCTCTCTACTTTTCAAAAATATCTTGTATTGAATGATCTTTTGGTTTTCCCTCCAGAATACCCATAGATTAGGTTTTCACCTGCACTAATTTCACCTATGTGTGGTTATGCTGGCATTTCTAATATTATTCTACACTAATCTTCGTATCAGATCTGAATAAAGTGCTTCAGACTAGGTAACAAAAGTCATTCCCCTCCCTTTCGATGATAGTAATCAGATCTGTACATGGTATAATTAAATCAAAAGACTGCTTACAATTACCCAGGTTTTTTTGATTCTAGCCTGCACACAAATGTTTCTGTGTGAAAGAAAACAAAGGTTCCAACTTTTAGAAAGTAATTATAAAAGTGCAAAAAATCCTGCACAAACACAGATGATGAAATTGTCAGGTATATGCTGAGCTGGCAGGAGATGACCCTGAGTGGTGCAGGAACACGGATTTACCAAAGCACCACTTAGCTCAAAAGCAAACAGCTTTACGCCAGTGCTAGTATTCCACAGGGAAAAACTGAAAGGGCAAACCAGACAACCACTAGAACTGCACACTGCAGTCATGGAAGCACTTCTTGAGGAAAGGAGGAATCTTGCTGCTCCATTCACACACCAGCCCATATTTCCTTCAACTGTTTAAGAGGCCACCTGTGCTGCTCTGCCTGCTAAGTGCACACACAGTGGAGCTCCCTGTGCTTCCCAGAATGGCCTTGTTTCCATAGATGCAGGGTAAAAAAAAAGCATTAAACAATATCAACCTTTTATGCAGATGAAACCCAAAATGACAGCAGACTGGACCTTCCACACTCAACTTTGCTGAAGAATACTATTCGTGACTGGAATTAGACTGTTACATTTCTGAAACTTCTACCAATGGAAATGTTTTTTTTGCCTGATACAAGGAATCTTACTTCCTGAACAGACCTTTTTTCATAGTCACATCTTTAAAAAACATAAAATTAATGTAGCATGGTGCTTTAAGATTCACTGGCAATAGTTATGTTTAAATGAATAGCTATTTTAATTGCATTACACACATTTGTAGCATAGATATAAAAGTATTTGTCAGGGAAAGCAAAGTTACAGATTACTTTTATAGCTATCTTTTCTATAATAGTTTATGAAAGGGATTTTTGCTAAAAATTATAACACTTGTAGAGTTAATAGACATTCTCTGTTTGGAGGATATTGTATAAATCTTGTTTTGTATATAGATTATAATATTCAAAGAAAAGCCCCAAGAAATCACCAAACATCAGAAACACAAACGGAAGTAACAGTTCAATCTATTTCATGAAGAGTCTGAAAGAACTGGTATTGAAATTCACAAATTCTGTAAACATCCCACATCAGCTCAGATTGCTGGAAGCATCTTCATCACTCAGTGTACACAGTTCCATCCACATTCCAGCTTTTTAACACCATATCCAATCCTACTAAGACCAGAATTTCAAAGCAGGTGCTGCACAGACAACAATTCTGATATTGCTGGTTAAGCTGGTTTACATTTTACCTTTTTTCCTGCTCTCCAATATTTTTAACATGCTGAATGAGCTGTTATCAGGAATATACAACTAAATAATCCAGCAATCTATTACTACTAATCTCCACTTGTGAGACTTAATTCACACAGTTCATATCACATTGTGGTATGATTTGCTGTAACACATTTGCAAATACACAGCTGTGGAACTAGGAAATATCCTACAGAGAGTCTTTTCCAAGATAACACAAAAAAAAAATCCAGTACATTCCAAGTTACAGGCTTTAACTCAGTATCTATATTTGACTAATAGTAATAATTTTAAGAGACTGGAAGTAGCATAAAGTTTTTGAAACCAAGTTTTGTTTTTTCATCCAACTCACAAAACCTGCAGTTCTGAGCATTGTTGTGTGTTAGTTGACAGGGAATGTTGCTTTTTTTAGTGTTGCCTGGTAGCAGGTGGAGTTGCCTGTGCTAAAAAGTAATGCCCTGTACCGACTGATAATGATCCTCTAATTCTCACTGTCGATTTTTCTTACCTTAGATGGTTCTTCACACTGATTCATGGTGCTCCACTAAAATTTGTATTAGGGCAAATGGCTGCCCTACCCTTCTTCTCCATTTTACTTTTCATGCCACGGTTACTTTTGTGTATAGCATCTTTATGTATTTAAGCATTTCATTTGCTTCAGAAAGCATCCCAGCTTCCAAACACTACATTTTCAATTATTTGAAAATTGGATTTCAAAACTTTCAGTCCAGCACAGTAATCTCATCACTTTTCTAATTTGTCTTGCATTTTCCCCAGCATTGAATGAAACGGATAAACCCTTAACCATGAAAAGACTAACTCTGAAATAAAGCACTAAAATACTTAAATTGAGATATATTGTGGAAAGCTGTCTTGACAGACCTCAATGACTTCATTATCATTGAAGCAATCTAATTCTCAAAAACCTGAGGCTCATCAAAGCTGTGCGAAATTTAGTTATTATCTGTTGATTAATAGTTTTAAATTAATCCTTACCAATTCAGAAGTCTAACTTTCAATGACAAGACAAAATAGATTACTTTACCCTTCAGAACAGTACTTCCTTATTGAAATTTTTAGCTATTCCTAACTATCAGTGGGAAGCATAGAGTTTTTCCCTGGGTTTCACCTGGTCTTTGTGAATGTCTACTTTTTCATGCATGATACAAAGGGCATTTAAAATTTTTATCAGCTCGAATGGGCTAATTATCCCTAACACATGAATTTAAATTTCTAGAAAAGAAAACCGTTCTAAAGGAGAGCACCTAACATAACTAAGACTGTGAAGCCAAGAAAAGATGCCACAAAAATCTAAGTTTTGAAGGTTATATCTGTTTCTTTGTCTGACAACTGCTGCTACAGGTTTTGTTTAGGACTTCTGTATCCAAAGCACATCTGAGCATCTATCTCTTTATATTCTCCCAAGTTTACTTCCCATTCCTATTTTCTGTAGGTCTCTCAGAAGCATGGGAGAACCAAAAGTTGTTTGGTATTTTTTTATTAGGTATCAGATGAAGTTTGGATCCTCAGCTTCGCTCACATATTAAAGGCCTACAGATATCACAGTTTGGAAAGAGTGAAGTAAGGATGCAACAGCATGTTGCATTCAGGATTTTCCTGGTTTACTGGGGGGAAGAATTATAATTTTATCTTGTTTAAAAGCCTGTGGATTTTCTACTCTTATTAAGTTAATACTATAATATTACTACACATGTATTTATAAAATGATGGATTTAGACAATAACACAATTATTAGATAACTGCACCTGTGTAAACTGAAAAATATTTTCAGACATCTCAGCAGTTATTTCATGGCACTAAACATAATGTGCCTGAGCTTTAGAGGTGTACAATAGGGTTGGTTTCAGAATGGTAAAAACACAGACACTTTTCCATCAAAAATCTGGACTGTCTCAGAGAAAAATGTCTTACTGCCTACTGATTTGTGCTATTATAAAACATTGTACTATCACAGACTAATACAAAATACCAACTATATGCAGAAGCAATAGATGCACTTTGGAGTCCTTTGTATTGCTTAGAATGACATCCTGATGCTACCATTTAGCTCATGATGACATTCCATCAATCAAAATCCACTTTTAATTATACACCATTCTGCTTTTTCTCTCAGAGCAAATACAGAGGAAATGCAACGACCTACTTCAATTAAAATACACACTTTATAGAATTAAAAATAGGTTGGAAATCACTTTTAAATCAGCTATCAGCCTGTCAATTAATGCACTGATCCCCTGCTATTGACCCAGTACTGTACAAGCTGTTATTATGCACTGTCCTACATATCATCTGTTCCCCGTGCTGCTCTGTTCCAGAAAGACAGACAGCTGCAACAGAATATCCCTGCTCAACCTGAGGACCATCTGACTTTAATTGTAGCACACAGCTTGATGTGGGTCTGGTTATGAGAAGCCAAAGTATCACACTGTAATAATCTGGAAAAGCAGAAACCTGCCAACACGAGGCTGCAAACAGGGGCTTGGGCTGTCTGGCTGCCTGACGGGCTGCAGGAAATATGATTAATGAGCAAGGTATAATGATATCAGGAACCCGATTAGCACCACAAAAAGGTCACAGATCAAAGTAGTATGCATTTCATGAGCTCCAATCCTTGGATAAGATCTGGGGACTTAAAGAGGTAAACTCAAATGCAAAGAGGAAAAAATATCTGTGTGTCATAGCTTACAAAACGAGCACTTGGAATACTGTAATCACTATTTTGTCTGAATCAGGAGGCAGCAAAGAAGTGTTAGCTGAATACATCAGCCCATGCCACACTGTAGCAAGATTTTCTTGATCATATTAGTGTGGACCTGAGCTCTAAGCATTCTTCCTAAACACACCTATTTGACTTAAAAACAAAACGATGCTGATTTGATGCTGACGGTATCCAATCCACCAAGTATTAACAAGGAAAAGCAATTTAATATTTGCATGCAATTTTCTCAGTGTTATTCCACTGCAAAAAATGGCAGATTACAGAGAGCATCATCCACACCAGCCAGGCCCACCACCACCAGGATAAGTTTAACTACGTCACACAGAAGCACTTAATGTAATTCACTGGCATAGAGGTTTAAATTTAATGCTATCAGAACAACCAAAACCTGGTATCTTACTTACAGAATCAGTATCAGGGTAGTACAGATGTAGGTCCTCCCCTTTTGGTAACACCGGACATCATTTGGATGACGTCTGGCACACTTAGTATGCCAGCACTTGATAAATTATTTCTTATTTTTGTAATTAGCTTAAGCCTTAAAAAAAAATGAAGTTTTTTCTCTCCAATTAGTACTTGAAAACTGTAAAAGTTCACACCGAGAATATTGCACAAGTGAGAGGTATCAAAGAGAGCTGCAAGAAAGGCAGACACTAGTAGCAAATTGGGAAATGACGGAAGAATGAGGGAGTGGTAGGTCAGAGCACACAGAGACGTGAGGGCGAGAAAAACCTGGCCCAAGGCTAGAAATGAGGAAAAGAAAATTAAGAGCTAACATCTTAGAAAAGGAGGAAGTGCCAGATTGAGAATAACTTCACAGTGGGGAAAGCCAGACCTGTAATTAATAGAATAAAAACTATATTTTAATGCAAAAGCTAAAACACCAGATCCATGAGAGATCAAGGCCACCATCTGCCTTTGCCAAGTCTGCTCAAGAGCACGGCTTTGCATTTCCTAGGTCATCCTGAAGCACCAGCACATGCCAAGCTCACAGAGGTGTCAGGCCACCTCCCTTACTTATCACCTATCGCCACAACTGTGAGATCAAAAGCTGTGTTTCAGTAGGGCT
The DNA here is from genome assembly GCA_013397755.1 of Cnemophilus loriae. NCBI lineage: Eukaryota > Metazoa > Chordata > Aves > Passeriformes > Corvidae > Cnemophilus > Cnemophilus loriae. The sequence goes on from VZTF01001115.1 coordinate 1,332,365, forward strand.
TGCCAAGTAGTCCTGATAAATGTTACTGTATTTCAGACCTCAATTAAATAAAATTTTCACACACATATGTATGAAGGAAAACACTAAATCCACCCAACATTCTTCGTGATTGTTACGGTGCATCCACAACTGCCTGCAGAAATGTAGGCCACACAGCATTTCTGAAAACCATGGTATCATGCCGCCAGTAAAAGTGAAGTGTCAAGCACTGCAATTAACTTCTGCACCACAGAGTTCTTCTGATGTGAAGGTTCTGCAATGTTATGAAGTCTGACATGCCACCAACAACAGAGCTTTTTCAAGTCCCATTTCCTAACTTAGGAATATCAGGATGTTATCCTGATAAGCCTGGTATCTGAAAGGTTTCTGAGAGTTTCCATGCCTTAATTCAGTATTTCCCAGTTAGCTGGCTACCACATGAAAACTGCAGCCTCATATTTCAAGATTCACTAGGAAAAGTTTCTGCTATTTATTTCAGAATGCCATCAATGCAGAACTGTTTCATTTTGAGAAGAGCCCAACATAGCTTTTGAGAATGTGCTGAAACATCACCAGTGACAGTGTAACAGTTGTTCTGTAATTCACTGCACTGCCCAGAGGGCACAGTGAAGACAGGAAGTGCTAACAACTGCGTATTCCCAAAACAGGGAAGAGAACAGTAATACAGGTTTGGGAATGAAGCAGACAAAGCAGAATTTAGTTCTATTTTCTTGTAAAAAAGGCTCAAAAAATATCAGTTTAATGGAAGAAATGGAAGAGGTGGCAGAAGATTTAAAATGCCTCTTTGGAGTTATATGGACACTAAAATTAAGAAACCTCAAAATCACATTTAAGTCATCAGAGTGACAAATATTTTTATGATTAAACAAGCTTTTTCAAGCCTTCTGTAAAGTGATGATTTTATTAGCTCTCTAGAACCACAAGAAATAGAAATAGGGTAAGATCTGCATATTTAGACCACACTCAAAATTTTTTGAGCAAATCTAAGAATGAGAATACCATACCCCTTTTTTCTTCCTACATTTGTAAATCTACATCTTCAGATAATTTCAGACATAGTCGTATGTAAATCATAAATATATATTACAGGCAAAGATCCAAATTATTTCAAAAGAATCTTGCAAGACAGAAGTGACTGGACAATAGAAGAGAGCCATCTTACCAGCCTGTTTATGCGAACAAATTCTTCTGGGGTTTTGGCCCATGGTGGAAGTTCAACATCAGACACCACTGTTCCATCATCCATCACTCCCAGATTGTAATTGTTGCTGTTGACAAATATCTCTGGGAGGTAATAAAATTCAGGAATCAATTCCTGTAGATAAATGAAAAACAATGCCATGTTATAAATTCTGTCAGAGGATGCACTGTGCCACGTTAAAAAAAAGTAATTGTTAGGATGGAATTAAGCTAGGAGAATATACAAAATCCTCCCATAGACATCCCCCTCCTTCCCCAGAAGGGAGAAATCCCCCTTCTGCACTTTCTAAAATTTAAACTTGTAGATATGATGAATCCTTAGCATGCTTTTAACATGACAAAGAACTGAGACACAACAGGCTATAAAACAAAAAAGTCAGAACATTGGTTTTGGTTGCATATTATGCAAAGAGAAACTTATGAAACTGAAGTAATGAATATCACATGGTACAGACAGTATTTAGTGGAAAGGTACAGACAATCAATGATGGTAGAAAGTTGTGGAAAAACGATTCTTTCACATTTTAATACAATACACATTTTAAAGTGCTAATGCACAAACAGCAGTATATGGTTGGGGTGAAACTAGCACCAGAGATTAATTACAAAGGTGTGAAACCCAGTCATATTCTTATTCTCTCTAACGTAAAGCGTCTAAGAACTTGATGTTTAGGCTATTACCTAAGATTGTTCAATGCCCAGAAATAATTTTTTTGTAAATTCTAAAATACCTGGAGTTACGCCACATGTTCCGTAAAAAGAAAAAAACACAAAGCTGAATTGGGTCAATATTTTTCTTTCTTGTAAAGGTCATTAACGCAATTACATGTCCAGTCTATAAATTACAGGGAAGAACAACACAAAATTTCACACACAAGAGAAAAAAAGGGAGGCATTTCACATGGTTCCAAGGTCTGCACTAAATTCCTTGTCAGGATCATCACTGCTGTAAACAAGTGTGCTCTGCAGGCCTGTGCTGAACAGGACTGGAACTCAGCACTAACACCTCCCCGGCTGGACTGCTCTGGCATCTCTGCTGCCACAGCTACCATGGCTGAGGAAAAATATGTATGGGCAGATAGCACAGGAATTGTCATTTTTAAGTCTTCTCAGAAAAACAAAGTAATAGAAATGGCTAAAAAAAAAATTTTATTAAGCAGAAAATGATACACTCCAGAGCAGAATTGAACATAATCGGCTAAGAAGGAAAATTATGCTCAAAACCATAAGGATTTTCTCCTGCATAAGTTGATTGTTTCCTTGTTTTGCAAACAGATCTGCAACTTCCTAAGCTGTCATGCATTTTATAAAATACATTGTAGGTAATACATAAATGTATTTAGGTTAATGTGATTAGAACCTTATTTACACACTTTTATAAAAGTATCTGCAAAGTCCAGGAATAACACCTAATAGAAAAAGCCCATAAAGATGTAACATACATATTTCTGCCCTGTGTTTTAAAGGTAGGTTGCTTGTTTGGGGTTTTTTTGTTGTGGAACTTGATGTTGAGACTTACATACACCCAATAAACCCGGCAATTTGATGGATTTAGAAAAATTGAACCACTAAATTAGAGAATTTACTTCCTTTGTAAAGAAAGGATCAATACACGTAATTGCTTCAGGAAGTGTATTTCATAGCAAATGAGTGGTGTAAAATTGGTCTTCCATACAGCAAGTGCAAGCTGCGGGCCACTTGAGAAGTAGGAAAAAAAAAATCAGACTGCCCCAGTGGCTTTGTCTGCAGTGGGTGGAGGATGTAGCCAGGCCAGAAGCTCAGCAGATCAGATCTGAAATGCAGTCCTGACATGGGTCAATGGCTCAGTGGTCTCCCAGATAGCCCCTCAGGGCCAGCTATGGCATGAGCAGCTTTCCAAATGGCTGAGTGCAATGAGGAGGTCATCAGATTGCGGACAAGGTCAAGCCGAAGTAGCCAGGGCAAAGACAGGAAAGATCAAGCAGGAATTAAGCTATTATCACCTCCATCCTTGTGTGAAACACTGCTTGGCTTTGAATTGTACATCTTTTTGTTTACAGTCCCCTTAATTAACTAGGCTGGGTAAAAACGTGCTTCTGTACCAAATGCTCAACAAGTAGTCGATAAAAAAGAGATTTGAAACTATTCCATTGCATAAGTGAAAGAACATGTTTATTTACAGGATAAATGCTGTAAAAAATAAAGTTTGTAAAAAATAAAGTAACACTGAGGTTGCTGTGGTTTTTATCATCACAGAAACAAGCAAAGAAAAAGCAGAGATACTGGACTATTAATTTGATAGCAGCGTGTACCACAAATATGAAACCATACCCTGGTTCTGAACACTTAAAATCCAAGCTCATTACATATGTTACCAGTGCTTTTATTTCTCCTTTAAATATGTATCTGTACAGCTATTCATTAGTTTCTTTCAAGATCAGAAAGCATCTGGCTTTCTAGAACACACTGTTTTCATTAAATTACGCAGAAACAATATGCTAGAAACTTCAAAATTATCAGTAATTTCTACTAGTTTGACTATTAGAAACTTTTCATAAAGCTTTTCATTACTCCAGAAATGCGTTTTCAGAAAGTTTTTCACTGTCACCATTGTGACACATTTCTACCAAAGGAGCTTCTTTATTATGTGATTTTCTTCTCTTGGCCATGTGCTAGCATTTATCCACAGAAAAAAGGAATGCAAACAGATGCATGTGGCCATTGGAAATGAGTTGTATTTAGAGCCCATTTTCAATGGCTTTACACAGGTGAAAATGACAACATTAGTTAAAGGAAAACAGTTTTTCCTAAAACCAGCAAAACAGCCTGATCACAAAATATTAATTTCATGAATTTGTTAACTGCAGTCCTTAACAGTCCTTCTCAACTCTGTTTGTGGGGTCTTCTTTTGTCTTAACATCTTCACAACACATGCACAGATTGACTCTAACACAACAGATGCTGACTCCTGTGTGCAACTCCATTAATGGTAGAACTTCCTAGGCACACAAGAACATTAAAAAAATCAATGAATGCACTTTTTGCTTGTTTTGAATGGCTCAAGGAAGGAGTTACTAAATGTTTTCACCCAAACATCACATGAAGATGCAAGACCAGACATGAGAGGCCAGAATGAAGAGTCCTTTAATATCTCACCAGGAACAGTGACAAGGACTGGACTAACACAGGGCAAATACAGCCTTTCCATGGATATTCTGTCAGCTTCTTACAGCTAAATGGTTCTCACTTAATCCATGCTTCTGATTTGTAAAATCATTAAGCATGGGTTCCACACCGTAGTTTTGCACAGGTTTTCCTCTGGCTGTTCTAAAACTGCTTTCTGACAGTTCCAGTGACCAGTCCTAATGCCCATTTTGCGAAACCCAGTAAATGTCAGTTCCTAATTTGCTCTTCTGTGCACCCTTCAGGGTACTATAGACCCTATATGATCATCACATGCTTCCTCAGGGGTTTCTTTTTGCCAGCTAAAGGATTCTAGTCAATTTAGATTTGTTCCTTCTGGAGATCTTCCCTTCCAGCTAACAATTTTGGTTGCCTCCATACTTTTTCTAACTCTACTGAGTGAGCCCCTTCCGAAATTTTCACATGTACAGGAATCGTAAAACTGCCCCACATTTCTTTTGTTTAAATTTCACAGAAAAAAACCAGAACATCTCTGTGATTTGTTGAAGCTCTTGCTTTAGCACAATTGTGTTTGAAAATTACCTTCTGAAATTTCTCTGTTGCAATTCACCATTTCTACAAGGTAGAGATGAGACATCCTTATGATAAGCAATACATCAGTCCTTCTGCCATGCTTTTCATTACAACTGATGAAGGAGCTCACAGACAACATCAACATGAATCCAAAACAGTATTTACTTAAAAAAAAAACCCTGCCATACCAGGATTTTTATTAAAACATTTATAAAATTCTGCATATAACTAAAGTACAATTCTTCTCTAACAAAAATTGCCCTATAGCACATGAAAACAATGATTCCTAAGGAAAATTCACTAAAAATATTTTTTTACAAAAATGCACTATCAACAGAATGTCAATTTAACAGTGGTAATTTATTTTCATATATGCAACCATGCACAAAAAAATTAATACCAGATACTTTGTTAAATTAATGCAATTAAATGTTATTTTTTTCTTTTGTTTAGAAAAGAGCTGGTGCATTTTGAAGCAGAGTTATATGATCTCCAAAGGTGTCTAGAAACAATGACAGATCCCTAATCCTATTAAAACATTTATAAGATACCAAATTTTCAAACTAAATTATTTCACAATAATATTAAGCAATATTAAGCCTATATATAACCCGTAAAAACAGATTAATAAAAATGCATATTTGAAGTCTAAATTTTTTATTCATATTGCCACACTTTATTTCTTCTGTTAGGGGACTTACATGGCATTCAAGAAATATATGCTAATCTATTAAATTAACTCAAATTTCATTTTTCATCACACCAATGAAATAATTTTCAAGACTGTTGGGAAGTATGATTTCTAACTACCCATGAGTTTCTCTCCATCTGCTATATGTGTGTTATTTCTCACTAAGAAATTATCAACTAACTGTCTGAAAACCGTGCCTGAAACTCTGCCAACTTGTAAGAAAAATACTTTGACAGGTTACCATTAAAATTCTAAAGGTAATTAACGAATAAATAAATTTTGTCAATGTGTAACCATTCTGTTAAAGTTCTAAGTGATTGTACCTCACATTTCTTAGTTTGAGAAAAATATTAAAATCCTCAGTAATTCACAACTGAGCAAAGAGAATTATGAAAAGTCCAGATATTTATTCAGTAGATTAATGAAACATACGATAACCACAATTAAGAGTTGATTCATTATTGATCAATAAATAGATTTTATGGAGTCAATATCTCATTGGATAAAAACCTGCATCTTTAAAGCACTTTAAATCCTGTTACTCTCTCTATTTATATATGCAGGTATATATATAAAAAATTATTTAACTTTTTACTTAGAATCTAAATAAAAGTATTCAATGGTATTTACTGACCATATTTATATACTAGGTAATTCAGCTTGATTTGACAGAGAAAGAGGAAAAAGTTGTATGTATAACTACATTCCTTCTCCTTTGGACTTCAGCAAACTTGTCCATAACTTACTCTAAATTTGTTATGTAAACACCTACACAAGGAGTTCGGAGCAGATATTAAAAGTATTTGTTTCATTTTCAGTACAGTCGTGGCTGGCTATAAAAGAAGCAGATCACAGATATAAGATGGAACTTTCTGATCCACACACCCAGATGTCTGTATTTTTAACTACTGCAATTCCCACAGATTACCATGCACAGATCTGACTGAATTTAGAATATTTTTTTTATTTTTTTGAAAACTCAGAGAAGTATTTTCCTGTTATGAATCTTAGCAAAATTTTACACAAAACCAAATCTTTGATGAAAACCAAAGATCTGCATCCCACATATGTTAGAAAGTTTTACTACACCAAACATGGAGTTCATGGTTAAAAATCTGAATTTCTAGGTACTTCTGAATTTTGCTGGTCATTGCTCTTTAACCTTGTGACTACTATGACATGAAATTTCTCCTATACAAAGGTCATGTTGCCAGTTTGACAGCAACTTCATTCCTGTAACTTTTGAGACTTTAAACGTGAAGCTTGATTTAAAGAAAAACTGTCTAAAATTATATGATGCTAATGAGTTTCACACTAAAGTTAACTTGCCAAAACAGCACTTCTGTACCTAAAATTCACCTGTTTTACACTAGGAGGATCATAAGTTGCCAAACACACCTGTATGAGAAAGGATTTCAGATAATCAGTACCAGAATTACAGTAGCTCCCACTGCTGTGTGTCATATCCCAAGATTTCACAAATTAGTGTCCATTTTACGGTGGAACAATCTAGAACAGTGCAATTGGAGTTTACTAATGTTTTCTTTAATATTATGGTCTCCTACCATCCCTTTTTGAACAAAACTTATCAAATTCACCAAAAGCAATCCAAAGCACATGAGAAAGAAACAAACAGAAAGCAGCAGAGGAAAAGGCATGAAGAACAGTACATAACTCTATACTAGTGGCTGTAGTTTGGTTAAAAATTATTTTAAAAATCAATTACATTAAACCAATCTAATTTTCTTTTCAAAAGGAAGCTGCAGTAGTGGATGGTGAAAGAAAAAGTGGCAAAGCGTTGCTTCACTTTTGAGAAAGACCTCTGGGACTGCCTCAGTCTCCCATGACATTCCTACAAGCAAACCAGAGGAATGGAGATGAGATTGGGTTACAATAATGTGGGAGTAGCCAAGCTGGAAATCCATATTCCAAGAGCAGTTATCAATAGTTCACTGTCAGACTGGGAGGACATGGTAATGAAGTCTGCCCTGCTCCTAATACCAGTCAATAATCTCATTAATGGCCTGGCATAGGAGGTGCGGGAGTAAAATTCCAGATGACGCTAAGCAGGCAACACAGCTGTTTGGAGGACAGCAAGAGGATTTCAGAGGATCTTGAAATCTGTAAATATAGTACTAATGAAAAAAAAAACCCGAAGACAACCAGCAAATTACTACGGTGGAAAAAGGGAAAATACACGCAAAGTGCAACGTGGGTTACAATTATGCTGTTGTAAATATAATGAGAAATAAATTTACTGCAACAGGTTAGTTGCCAAACCAGAAGGAACAAGTGCTTCTGAACAAGTACATGCAAATACTGCCAGGCTATCCAGATTTGCTTTTTCTGTGGTATTACCAAAACTAACCAGGATTGTTTGCGCCAACAATGTAAATTAAGAAGTAACTGAGTTAATGGTCATGCCTATATAGTACTTTAAAAGTACCAAGTGGTACTCTCACAGAATTGAAATACACTCAGTGTTCTTTAGTGCAGAAGATTTAACTTAAAAACACATGGTTAATCATTTAAAAGCACCAGTCCTGAGCTAATTAGTAAATAACAATGTCAGAGTGGTAGCGAGACACTAGCAAACTTCCAAAGGATCTTTTAATTTGCATTGCTCAAATAAATGGATAGGGAAAACTAGGAAATTGAATTTTATGCAACATATCACCTCTTGAAATCAAAATTTGCAAAGTTCAAGCAAAGGTTATTCTACAGAGGAGCACTGGTTTTGTGCTTTGATCATAGATCCAAGGCTTTCCCAGGATATTGACACAGACTGGTTGTGACCACACATATGCTTCAGCTTCCTCTGCTGAAGTGATACCAGCCAGCAAGAGTTCTTTCCAAAGCCAGCTCCTGTCAGTCCTCCCTGTAACATACAGTGCTTCCAGCCAAGATTAACAATAATCTTAGGACAGCAGCACCAATAACTGCATTCACTCTGTCCACACAAGAAGCAAGGAGAAGTCATTTCTTGTAATCAGCTCAATGGTTCTAAGTGTCACAACTCTTTCAGCTGGAAGAGGAAAGAACCCTTCTTTTTCCTTTGCGCCTCCTACTTGCTGTTAACTACAGGAGCACAGTTATGTGTTCCACTTTGTTCAGGCTCTTCTACGCATGAGTCAACTAAACACATTCAAGCAGTAGGAGACTAAAATGTTGCACTTCTGCATGTAGAACATGTGGGACACTTTAGCCATGTATTTCACAAACACTTGCAAGGTAGAGCACTAAGTATCAGGAAACTTGGTTTTCACAGCTGTAATGAAATACAGGGAATACAGGTATTTCCAGGGAAGATGGTTCTGCATTTTCAAACACTTTCCTTCCTAATTCTTTCAACATGTCCTATGGAAATTTTATCTCATCCCCTTTCCTGGTTGCTCATCCAGTCTCACGAACAGACTCCTCTAGTCAATACTCACTCGGATGTTTCACAGCAGCATCACGTAATTCACAGCAATTCACAGTCTCATGAAGTTGTAAGCATCTCCTAGAGATCATCCATAACAGCAGGGATGCCTCTAAAGGTAGTACCACCTTGCACATATATAATTTCCAAAAGTTACCTAACCATTTCTGAAAACCCCTCCCTACACTAATTGCCAGGGAAACATTCACTGCTTTTATTTTTCTGTTAGGAAAGTTACTTCGACATGTAACCTAAATCTCCCTGGTATTTAAAACCATTAATTCCTATCCTATCCAGCATGTTTTCCTTTTTTTTCTTACAGCAGTCGCCATGTTATAGAAGGACGCAAGTTCCTCCTCAATCTGCTCTGCTTTAGAAGAAAAATAAGCACAGCTACTCAATCTTTCAGTGCATTTTATTTTCAAGACCTTGCATTGTTATCATTGTTCCAGTGTGGATTCTCTCCAATCAGCCCACAACTATTGATGTAATATTTAAGCTAAAACCTTATCAAAGCTGGGCAAAAGTGAAGATTTTTGTCATACATTTTGAAAGTTCCATTATGTCCTGTTGATGTATCTTCCATGAAATATTACTCACCTTTTGTTATACCGTAATAATGTTAATTCACATGCACTGGTGATGTACTAGAACCCTAAATTTAATTTCTTTTTCACGGTAGTTTGTTCCTTGTGTTACAACTGTATGAGAACCTACATGAAAATTACAATTATCACTTTTCCCTAATAAACTTCACCTAACACTTTTTTAAAATCATTTTTCCCTTCTGCAAGAAGCACTACCAATTTCACTACACTTCCAGTACCTCCCAATCTAATATCAATGGAAACTGAGGCCTAACCTGTCATTATCAAGAAGAATTCCACTCAGTACATCTTTCAATTTTAATAATGAACTGCTGGTAGCTATTCTCCAAATACAGTGGATTCTTTTAGACAGAGTAATCCCAGCTCACTCATAAGACAATGCAAAAAACTAAGATCATCATCTGCTTCTTCTCTGCTTATAAGGTCTGTTACCTTTTCTCATCAGAAACTGTGATTGCTTTGACATAATCTCTTCTTGATAAACATGTGTTTCATTTGCTTGTCTCCAAGCTATCTTCCTGGCACTTAAACACAGTCTGATTATTTGCCTAAGTATTTTTCTGTGAACTGTGGTTAAGCTCACCTCATAATTTCTTGGCTCCCTTTTTTTTCCGTATTAAATACTTGATTTGTTCACTACTAATATCTTTCTCTTCCTCCACTTCTCAAAAAAAACCCCAAAAATGCACTCTGAAATACTGTGTGAAAGTCTTGTGGGTTACAAGGAAATTAAGCCCATAATGACCAACTAACTAATTCGAAAAAAATCTAATGTGTTTGTATTTTCTACACTCTTCTTTCCCAATTTCATATAGACATTATATCTTTTTCTAAGTGGTATTAATTCCACTAGTCACTGACTGCCTTTGATTCTATTGGTAGGATGCAGGAAAGACATCTCTTTTTCAACACTGTCAGTTGACAATTTTTGCATTCCATTAATTTGCAGATCAACCCTTTCCTAAACTGTCTGCTCACCATGAATATCAGTGAGTGATTTTGTTTCACTTAGGTCTCTTGCTGGTTGCATGACATCCTTGAGCTCGCTTCTGATTTTCTTCACACTACACTTTCCCATCCTTCCTTCCATTAACAAAACCCAACTCTGATATTAATCTATCTTCTTGGATTTGACCCTTCCCACCACTGCCAACATCCTTGTCTCCTTTGTTTTCCCCCCCAGTTCAAAATATTTCAGTCTCAGTGCTAAAAATGTTTGCTATGGTTTTACAAAAGAGTTCACTGAAATATTCTGACAGAAGTAAAACCTCGCGTCATCTCCTTTGCATCTTTTCCCAAATGGTGGGATAGCTCCCAGTCTTCTTCCTTCCATCCTACTCTCACAGCTACAATAAAGACAGAGGCAGTGTAAAATCCATTAACACCTTTCAGGAAATGTTTTACCTTGATGTCAGAAGTGTCACGCTGACTGTTGCGCCACGCTCTTGAAATAGAGGAAAAAGTCCTATCTGCATGATCAAACTTCCCGCCTTGTAGGTTCAGGAAAAGTGTTGTGAAGGGTTCCTAAATACATATAAAAAGATTAATTAAAAACAGCAATGCATCTTTTCGGAAATTTCAGGGTAAAACAAGGAATTTATTATTCTTTTGGAGTCCGGTTGTGAATGATGCTATTTTTCTGGCAGACACATGATTAATAGCAAAGGGTTAATTCTATTATTTAAGAATGAGAAATACAAACTGACGCTTGTTCGCTGAATAAATGCTTTTTAGTCTTACTCCACGCACACATACTCAGATAAAGAAAAGCAAATAAAACCAAAAGAAAATACTCAAAGGCTGAAGTAGAAACTACAGTCAGTTGTAGACACAAGTTGCTCCCAACAACATGAAAAAGCTCAGATATCTTAGCTATTTATTAAACTAGCATGTAACAAAAGTAACGTGTTTTACTTTGTTCAAGGTGATCTGTTAATCTAAAAGGTAGCATTCAATACTCAGAGCTTTAGGACTGTTATTGTTTTATATATAATTTATGATTTAGAAGAATGTTTGGAAGATTTAAAAGCCTCCTCTTAGTTAAAGAACACTTAAGCACATATTAGTGGATAATTGCTTGAAATTAGCTAAGCACTATAAATTACTTCAAGGATTTATGTATGCTTGTACATTCTAACAAGCTTTAATTAATGATGTGCTGCTAATGCTGTCCCAAAGAAATTACTTCCTAGGAGATAAATCGCCTTTCAATTTTATTGAAAAATGCATTGTTTAACCAATACATTATCAATATGTAGGAGATCAAAGTTACTTCCACATAAATTGTAGCAGATTTTTAAAAATTAATTATTTACACCACAGAACTTCATCAGAATCCAACTCACACTCATGAGGAGATGAAAATTAAACACATTAATTAAGAACCATAAATGCTTGGTACTTGTTCCAGTCAGAAAATATGCAAGAAAGAGAAGTTAACCATGTTTAAAGAAGTATGTACTCTAAAAAGCAACTTTGAAGGAGAAAAGGCTATACTGATTTGAAAAGGCTGCTCCATAAAAATTAAAACTTTCTGCTTGAACTTTGGAGCACATTTCTCCTACGCTACTGATTACAATTACTAGAAAATTTCAGTACTCCTGCACCACTGAGTTTTAGTTTACTCACTCCTAGATATTTGTTGCTTTTACTACCATTTAAAGGAAAAGCATTTTTAAAAGACATACTTACAATCCTTAACAACCACGTGAGTGCAAAACTTGCTGTTGAATAATGGGTGCCATAGTGAAATTTTGGGACCTGATCGTCTTCCCACGACTCGTATCTCTCGGCGAAGAACGCTGCTCTCTTTGGGTTCAGAGCTCCAATAGGCTGCAAGGTTGGTATAAAAGAACACATTAAGCAAATAAAATGAATGTCAATACCATCACATCATACTCCCCTTGCTCTTTTTGGTAACCAGAGTTATTGGCATGCACAGAGAAGGCTGGGTTTGGTGCTTTGCAAAAGCAGATGTTGGTTCCTGTAAGCACCTGAGGAGATCCGTGTACTTGGAACCAGAATTCCATGCACACACACACGGCTGGTTGGGAAAATCTCTTCTGCATTAATACAGGTTCCATTTACTGCTGATTCAAGTCACTGACTCCATCCAATTCACAGCAGAATGCCTGGGACAAAGTGTTGTTTAACTTGGGTGCCTGTGGATACGTGTGCATGTTGGATACACTATTAAGCAAACAGTAAGCAACACTGAGAAACACTTTTTTTGGGGGTTTTTTTGAGAAAAAAGAAGTGATTGATGGAGTGGTAGAATACTAAGAGTGGACTGGAATTTTGATATTACTATTCTTGTTTCTATGCTTTCTATTTATCACGTCAAGCCAAGTTTTACTTAATTAATAGAATTTTAACCTTTGAAATAGACAAATGGAAGACCAGAATTTCTATATAAAACATTGATATAAAAGAAACAACATACGTATAACTAAAAATTTCTATCACATTTTCACCAATGCTATTATTCTTTGTTCAGTGCTTACCTAGAATATAAACACCCAGGGATTTATTCAAAAGTAGGAAACATAATATTTCGTTATCTATAGCTGTGCATTCCCTCAGCAGACTTTTGCATAAATGATTTGAACAAAAAATGAGTACAGGTCACACAAATCACTGAGAAACCCAAAAGAGAATTTAGGAATTCCACATGTAAAATGCTCTAAAAGACCTAAAATATCTTTGGATATATATGCAAAATATGTATGCGATACAGTTTTGTATACAGACTGAGCACACCGTTTGTATGTTATTATTGTAAATTATGTTCATCTTTACAGACAATGGGTGCATTCAAATACAAGCAAAGAATAAACATGAAACAATAGTTCGTTCTTTCTCTTCTTCAAGAATAAATATACTTAAGAATACACTACAAGGTGAGGAAAAACAAAAAGTCCTTGAACAAAAGTATCAGTAACCTAGGCTTTAATTCAAGCAGAGTTCAAGTGAAAAACTCTGTCTGCTATCGAGATTATGATTATTCATATAACTGCTTCTTTGCAATTCACGTGAAATTTGGCATACAAGCTTCAAAGTATTTTCTCTTCTAGGACAGATTAGATCTTTGAATGGCCTAAAATCTAATCTTACATTTTTTACTTAGGGCAGCTTTCACATTGCAGTAGGATAAAGAAAAACATCTTAGGTTAATTAGTGTTTTTGCAGTTCACTAATTTGAAATATAACCCTTTAAAAGAAGTTGTTCTCATATAAAAGGATTTTTATCTGATTTAGCAAATTTATTCCAGGGAAGTATGAAACTGACTCCAAGAAGTCTCTTTGTTACAAGAACCATTTTGGAATCTCCATCTGTACTGATTTTCCCTAAAGGCTCAGATATGCTTGAGGGAGAAAAAGAAGAAAGAAGGTCATTGGTAGACAAATTATATAAATTAAAATAGGAATAGTGTTGTGCTGTATGGTTCTGTAACATTTTATGTATTCTCTTTATCTGCTTCTATTATTACTCTCCAAATGAGTATAGCCCAAATCGATAGTTATAGAATTACATTCCTTGAATATAAAGCTAAACCCAATTAGAATTGATTTCATTCTCTTTTCAAAAAATAAAAAAAAAGGTATCAAGCAGAGATCTATATAGCCAGAATCCACGGTATTGATTTTAGCTGTTATTGTTACAGTTGGTTTCTGAAGCCTGCAACAGGACAACTATCAAGACATGTCACATTTATTTGCAAGCAAATAAAAAAAAGTCCCCAAATGAAAAAAGCTTAGGGGGGAAAAAAAAAAAAAAAAAGAACTGTGGAGCTGTGCACTGACAATGATACACTATCAGCTTACTCAGAGAAGTTACAGTGGGAATACACACATTGAATTATACATTACACGAATGCACTGATTTATTGTGGTAATAACATCCACCTCATTAAAAGATTCTGCTTTGCTGCAGTTGGAGGGCTACATATTGTTTACTGCTATAAATTAATGGCAGTGCACAGAAGACTGCAGAGCCCTTCTAACAATAGATCTGTAATGACAGTGCTGTATATCACAGCTTCCCCAGCAGCTTCATAATAAAATGGAGACAATGTATTGGGCTAATACATTCTACCAGGCAGGCCCATATTTTTCTGACAAGTGCTTCTAAGGATGAGGTGATTCTCCTGTGTTACACTGCACTGGGCACAGTTAACTACAGAATAAAGCAAAACAAAAACAAAAACAAAAACAAAATTTGCAATTTCTCAGTTATTTTATATCGCAAAATTAACAGGGAATCATGATTACATACTGTATTCCCTCCCCTGTGGGTAAATGCTGAGGGAAAAAGAGGAACTCTAAACTAAGGTGTGCTGGATGTAGCTGTGAGACCACAAATTTACACTGCTCAACACAGTTTCCCTAAAGCTACAGACCTCTAAGGAAGAATGAGCTGAAAAGCTTTCATATCCTGAAATTCCAGAACATATTTTATTTGCAGCACCTCTGTTCCCAGAGGAAAATTAGATATTAGTTCACCAATAAAAAATGTTTATTTAGATGGAGAGGGACAAATGAAAAGTAGAGAGAGAAAAAATTCCAATGAGCAAAAACAATGGATGAGATTACAGGAGTAAAAATGAAGAAAGAAATCACTTACAGCTGCTAAGTTTTCAAATCATATTGAAAAACGAATGATGTGTATGGTTTTCAAGTCAATGTTCATACAAAAAGAGGATCCAAACTGGGGCAAGAATTGGGGTAAGGTAATTTCTGTTTTCACTTTTACAAAGGCACCATCACCTGTGTTTTGGCCCAAAGTGGTTGATGTAACTATATGTGCTAGAATTATGAAAGTTATAAGCCATTCTTAAAAAAACAAAACAAAGCAACTCATTTGATATTATTTTTTCATGTACTCTCAAATACAGGAATACCTCAAAATAAATAACTTCACATTTTTATCAGGAACTAAATATAGTCAATCTCAGTCTTTGGACCAAGCTTGCTTGCTTCCTTTGAAACATAACAAAGAAAAATGGTTTGCTGAAAAATAACTGAGAAAACACACTGACTCTTATCATCTACTGCTGTCAAATGTGTCCAGACACTGTGGTGCACTGTTTTATTTGTTAGTTTTCACTCTCTGTGCCAGACATTGGAACGCTGACCCATCTTGCCTCTGTTTCCAGATGAGGCCCTGTTGCACCCAACAGAAGAAAGCAGAATGTTCACTGCTCCTCTACAGAGGGCAGAATCTCCCCTGGACTCTTCCACTTGTTATCAAGAGCACATATATTTTGGAAAATTCCTAAAGATTTTAAATAAACAGACTGAAGTGTTATAAAGAATGAATTACAATATGACTATTTACAGTTCTACATTTAAGAAGATAAGAGGTGCTTTTTATTCCTATCTAATGAGCTTTCATATTTTAGTGTTGCTCCAAATATTTCACAACTTCACTACGAAAAAAAACGAAAGAAATTTTAAAAAAAAGAAAAAAGAGGGGAAAAAAGAAAAAGTGCTTCTCTTTGTAATTTCTTACACTGTTTTCTTATCCACATACAACAAAGTATTTGTATTCCTGTGAATACAATTGTCTGTATTATTGAATCACATTTGGTAGCATCCTTGCCAAGTATGATGTTTGTTTCCCACACATCTTATTTTCAAGATGACTATCTGGTTTTCATTACTGATACTTTTCATATTGGGCCTAAAAGACCAGGGCACCCTTAGGTCATCTCACGTAGCCTTCAGCTTGTGTGACAAGAGGTTAAATGCCTTTGCATTACATGATTTTAAGCCCAACTATTTAAAGTTGATTACAGCACGAGCTGTATTTGGCCAACCTGCTTTCCAGAAAGGCATTTGACTCCTGAGTATGTGGACAATCTGCTACTTTTCTTGGAAGTTTTTTCTTCTGATAATTCTTATCCTCATTCTAAAAAATATATGTATTTCAGTTTGGTTATGAATTTACTGGTGTGCTATAAAAGAGATCTTACTAAGCTTCTCTCTGACATATTACAGAGTCTCTACTTACCCAGTACAATCTGAATATAAAGATACTTACAGACTATAATTAGAATTTTTAATAAACATAAGAAATGGAGCTCTTCAGGCCTTCCATTTTGAGGCATTCCTTCTACCCTTAAGATTTCTCTGCAGCTTGCCCACTTATCAATGTACTCTAACATTCAGGTAACTGAAATGTGTTCAGTGTTTCAGTGTTAGTTTTCTCACCTCCATAAACATGACAAGTGCTGGAAACTCTGCTGCAAACCTTGTTTAGTTACTTTATGTATCACCAACACATAATTAACTCCCTGAACTAGCCAATACTTGTGTTATTGTCAGTGGGACGTCCTGATCACTGAGAAAAATCTCTTTTTTACAAACAGAGATACAAAGACAAGATGCAAGGATTTAACTAAACCCAAACTTTATTCACTTAGGTCAACCAGGAAATACCTGGGAATAAACTCATATGGTGTAGATCATTACTCTTCCATCTGTCATTTTTGTGTTTGAGAACAGCCAAAAAATGCTATTCCCCCATCTCAACCTATTCTCACTCACTGCTAGGCCTCACTGTTCTTCCTCTGAAAAAACTGACTATGGTTTCCTTAAAAATTAGGTCCCATCTTCTTTAGAGGGCATCTTACATAGATAGTTTAATACATATTTATCTCAAATTCATTAAAGAACCATATCCCAAAGAAAACAACAAACACAATTATCTGCTGAACTGTTTGAACTGCCCTCATTGATCTCCCAAAGTGTCCTTGAGCTGTAAGATTTAAAAGATGGAAACAATTTATCAAGGAGAAAAACAGTCGTTAACAACTCATTCCCAAAAAACCCACTGGTTTCACAGCAGATGCCCCCCAAAACCTGCATCAAAGACTAGGCTAGGAGGGGGAATCATGAATTTGTATAAATCAAAATTTATCTGAAGCCGAAGAGACAGAATTTGACAGAACCTTTTTATTCTTCTCCAGTAAGCATTTCAGTGATACACAGTAATTCTGAAGTGATATGCTATTTTTTATCATTAATTGCAAATCGTATTTTAGTCACTTAAGAACACAAGCAGGTACTTGAATTTCATGTGCTTTCTTAGTGAAATAAGGAATTCCATAGTTGAACACTTTTTGTACACAATGTTGAAACTGCAATAATTATGAATATTAGTGAGTGTACTCTACCTATTTTGATCTAAACACATCTTCACATTCTGCTTCAAAAAACTTTTGAATACTCCAATTTCTATTCTCATGAAACTGAGAATTCAATAAAGGGCTGGAAAATAAGCACAAAATAGTCATGTGCATGCAAATTAAAAGTATTTGTACATATGGTTTATATTTCAGATGTTTTTAAGAGCACGCATATTCCTTTGAGACAGCAGCAACAGTCAGGAAAAACTGATCTAAGGATGGTCTAATAACTAGAATGTCTGAATATGTCAATATAAATAATATTTAACGGTGCAAAAGACGGAAGATTCTCAAAGTTCACAGTTAAAAAATATGGGTCATAAGCTAATGTTAAGCATAAAAAATGAAAAAAAAAAAAGTCTTATGCAATATTAGTGATGTTTTAGCAATATGACAGTGACAGGATATGCCTCAGGTCACCTAAAATCTTGGAGGAACTTGAATTTAAAAGAAAAATCTCCACGCCTTCATATTACTATGTACATATCAAATGCTATTACACCACCTGTAGCAGATTGCAAAACAACGCACTGCTGAACTGCAAACTAATTAAGCACACACTAATGAAGGACAGTAAGATTTAACAAATTGTTCAGCACAAGTGAATGTGTCACACACTGTGTACGTGAGGTATTACTACACCCTAATACTGCTGGAAAGCCAAATTGAAGAGTTGTTACGTGCTGTACATTTCCAAGAGGTCAGGAAGAAAGGAAGCTGGATGTCCCTGGGAATCATGAGGGAAATCCAGCTGCTTGCAGGCCATGAGGAGGGTATGGCCTTACTTGGAAAACAACCCTGCCAGCCAAAAGCAAACATTTGCACGTACTCTCCATGACTTAACCTGTCAAGTGAAAGAAAACCCTGCATCGTTATTCACTTGCTTAAAAAACAAACAAACGAAAAATCCTTTCATGGATTTTGAGAAACAGGATTAAGTGAGAAGCCACATGCACTTGAGTCATAGCAGGAGATGAAAACAGTCTCTGCCTGCCTTCCTTTCACAGACCGTGTTCCTCTGCCAACACATCATACAAGCCACTGAAAACAGCAGCCATCGTACCTAACATCAGATCCACTGAAGACAATCAGAACTAAAAACATAATCCTTTTTGTTTGTACTAAGAGCACAGGACCTCAAGCCAAAAGGTGACACAAACTCACATTTCCTGCAGATTTGTGTCAGGGCACAAAAAATATACATTATTCTATATCATGTGTAAGCACCAAGCCCGAGAAAAGGAGCAGCAGAAGGCTAGAAAGGTGTACTTGGGAATGTATAAGGAGCTTTTTATTGCAACCTGTACTGTTTCATAAAACTATTCCAATCAGATTATATCAATCCGGAATATAAATAGTCAGCTAAGAGCCCATCAATGTATCTTGTTTCACACATGCATTGCTTTGCTCCTAAGGTGAATTCATCCATCATCTTATTCCCTGTTTCATAAGGTCTCCTGATAAGTCAGCCATCACCTTCAATACCATCAACAGATGAGCATTGTCAGAAAGTTTTATCAGCTCCCTTTTCACGCTCTTTTTCAGATTAGCATCTATGCTGAACAGTATAGAGTACCAAACAGACTTTTGGAATGTCAGTGACCACTCCACTTTGGAAACAAACCTTATGTTTCTGATTCTGATGCAGCTTCAAGTGGCTGGCTGGATATGATACATAAATTATTTTAATTAATCTTGATAAACTATTCACCTCAAGCTTTTAGGATCATACCATCTTTTCTTAGTAATCTTTTTTGTATTGATATCCCTCATTTGATCTACATTTTTATCTGTTGATGTTTGAGTTTTAGAAAGATCATCTGATTTGTGCATCAAAGTAAGTCCACAGCCTGAGAACTACCTTGAACAAGCTTATCATTATTTTACCATGATCTCATTTTCTGACCACTGTTTTTAAACCTGGATTATTGTTTGATCCCAAGAGGCCTCCTGCTCCTAGGAGTTTGACCAACTCCATTTTAGACAGCTCCATTTAGGGGAGATAAATCCCATATTCATTTCCCATATGAGTGCAATTTTTAACTTAGCCACCATCGTGCTTGTTCAGAAATCTGAGTTGCACAGATGTGTGCTGTAGCAGTCCATAATCTGCTGAGTTCAATGTATGAATATAAAAAGGAAGAGAGACCGTATCAAGAGAATAACATTCACTTTACATTAGGAAGACAGAAAACACAAATTTAGAATGTCTATGGCCCAAGACATGTGTGTGAAATTACTTTATTTTGATTTCTAGTAGATTTTATGACCAGACATGTGCCCCATGGTTTCTTGTGATCATTTAAAAGGTCACGAACCTCCCTCGGTTCATTTCCAATTAGAAGATGACAGATGTTCAGGGCACCTAAAACTGAAACAAGAGCAAGATGGACAATAATAGCAGATACCAACTTAGAACATCATTTTGAACATCCATGTTTTGAGCTACGGTTTTTCGTATCTTTGAGAATTTTTGCCTTCCAAACAACATACTCCTCCTTGAGGCAGAGGAAGATTGAGATTATTAGGCTTATTACCAAAATGATTCTTTTTGATCCTGTAAACTCGGCTTTTGCCCTAATACCTCAATACATTAAAAAGAAAAAAAAATTGCTTGAAGATAGCTAAGTGATCCTAGAAACTGATATATGCATCTGAAGTACAAATAGTATGCTTCTTGTGACTTCAGAAAATAAGCCTCTGGTGGGAAGAGAAGAGAACATGGAAGAGAAAGTAAGAATGGCAACGAGAGGCGTTCTATCATCTACTTGAAACGTTCTTTAGAGGAGGTGGTGTGACACAGAGAACAACCAACTAAAGACAAGAAAAAACCCCAAAGGTGATGCTATGAAAGGATGGTTATGACACTGTCATGGAGCAACATAAATTACCAGAATATTTTTTAAAAATTCTATCTACACTAAGAGTAGGATTTCGGAAAGTATGTTTTGATAAATCATCTCAGAGATACATTTGGGTCAAGTTCCAGCCTCAGCAGGTCTCCATAGGAGTTGTGGAGAAACAGAACACTATGGAAATCACGTTTGTTAGAAAATACATGGAAATCACATGTTTACTACAAAAAAGGTCCTGAGATAGAAAAGGAAATGCTGCATAAAGCTCAAATCAATATATCAACTCAAAAATCTCCGTCTTTAAAGTGGAACAAGAAGTTGACACTAAAATCCAAACAGTTGAGTGTCTCTAAGGACCATGTCTAAGTCGGCTTTAACAATCCAATAGCTACTTAATTTAAACAAATCGGTCTTCCTCCCGGCTGTATGTCTGCTTTTTTCCCCCGAAATGGTGTCGGGATGTCCCTGTCCGTGGTGCTGAACTTCATGCGCCGAAGCGGGCGGAAACAAGGCTCGCTCTGGGAGCGTCCCTGACCGTGGTGCTGCAGACACGGGCTGGAAACAGTGGGACAGCGGGACAGAGGGCTGCGGCACATTAGCCACAGACCCGTGGGGTCCTTTGCGGCTTTGTCTCCCAATTTTGGCAAAAGTGCTTCCGGAAATGATACAACACATTGGCTCAGCTGTCAGAAATTATAACCGATCCATTTTATCGCTCATCTGTGACAGCATCTGTCTGAGTGTCACTGGCATTCAAGAGTCTCACAAAATCACCTTTGCCCATGCAGAAATGGGAAAAAATGATGTTATTAAGTAAAAACTTTCATGGGAATATAACAGACTACTCAACACTTTAGTTTGTAGTGTTTCTAATTGCAAAACAGATTAACCAGTCTAACCAAAGAAAGCCCATAATAGTCCTAAAGTTCTAGCACTGTCATGGGATGCGAACTCAATAATCTTGCACAGCTTCCTTCAAAGAGGGTCTTTACAATTCTCTTCCCACCTTCTCTTTTCAGCTCTCTGTGTATTCAAAGAAACCAGATCAGGAAAAGAGGGTCTCCATTCTCCCAGCTACATTTTGCTCTTTTATGGTTTCCTACATGGGACCAACACAAGAAAGGTTCTGCTCCGAGTATTTCCCGATTTCCCGTTCGTATGCTTCCCTTCTAAAAGTTTCTCCCAATGTGGTTATGTCAAATGTTTAGGTCTCTCAACCTACATTTTGGAGAGGATGGAGTGCTCCCCTCCTCCAAGAAGCAACTTGTGTTTCACCAAAAAAAAGGCATGAAAACTTGTTATCTGTAAATGCAGAGGATCTGATAAATATACTTTACACTAAAAATATCAAAATCCATAACAGAATATAAAATGAAAAACGAAAAATGTGTCTCCTTTTCAGATATCACTGATATGCCAGGTATCATTCAGGCTGGCATTAATACCTCTAACACTGTTTCTTGAGATATCCAAAATTCTAGAAAATATAATGGACCTTCTCGTAAGTACCTAGAATTCTGATATAAAGTTCAAAATATTTTATTTCCTGTAATGTCCTGTCTTAAGCAGGGATTCTCATGAAGCACCCTGAAAGGAAGAATATTTGTACCTTCCTTCTGAGGTTATCCTGTCTGACTTTGGAATACTTTTTAACTAAGTGGTATCTTTAGTCACAAGTACAGATGACAAATTTCCTACCTGAAATACCAGTGACAAGGCAGCCAGGACAGGTGCTGAGCCCAGCAGTGCCAAGCTTCAAAAGTTTCAGTGCCTAAATTCCAGATGTAATTGCCTATCAAAATAAGTCACTGCCATTGCACCCACTATTGTTATTTCTTGCACTGTTCCTCTCATCCTCCTTTAATGTCCAATTTTTGAACACGTTTTATGCTTAGAAGGACACCAGGTCCTGGTGAGTTTATCAGTTTTAACTGCACTCCTTTTGTGTCAGAGCATGAGCTGAATAAAATGTAATTTACATTTCCTACATGAAAGCACTTGGTTCACAGAATATCTGTACAGGTTTTAATGCCTCTCTAGACAAAAACATTTCTTTTAAAAATTTGCCAAACTCTAATAGGTTCACATCAAATTATTTTTTAGTTTCTATCTCTTTGCTAAGAAGTAAATAACTAAGCAAATTTCATGCTCATCCCACTCTGCTTCCACACAAGGGAAAATATGAAGCACAAGTTTTATAGGCAGTGAATCTGTGCTCCTGAAATGGGCACCCTGTAACAGAATTCAGGCTGGCATGCTGAAGAATACCCAACAGCGAAGCTGACGTCAGAACAACAAAACTACTCTAATTTTTCATAGTACAAAAATCTATTACTTCTCTTCTGTCAAAGTGTATTTTATATTAGTGGCTCCCACATACCAATTAAACACCTCACTTCACTGAAGGTGAGAGCTATTTGTTGCTTTTGCACACTTGACTAAAAAAGGAGTCACTACATGCATAACAGCCCCTATAAAATTGATGATGATTTGGCAAATATTGCATGGAATAGATAAAAACATGAATAAAAATATTATTATGTACACATGTAACTGTAGTGCTGAGAAAAGAAGATTTAAGAGTAGCATAAATTTCTTCTTCCAGTAGTGTCAGTTTATGATCTTACAGAAATGTTGTGCCTTATGAAAGGAAAATTATCAACAGCTCCTTGCATACAGCAAGATCTTGTAACAAACTTTCAAAAGTATAAAATCATGCTTCTATATCTCAGTATTTGCCACGTATTTGTACTTCTGTTTTCTTTCCTTATCCAAGTTCAGAAATACAATGCAATTTATTGCTTCCACTGACTAAGGAAAAGGAAAAGGATGTGCTTATGAATAACATAAGTAATGCAGAAAAAGCCACACGTTCTGGTGGGAAACTGTGCCTGTTGTATAAATAAAATATATACCGCTATAAATATAATGTGTAATACTCATTCCAAACCATAGCCGCCTCTTAAGGAATAAACACTTGAGTCAAAGCAGGGTAACAGACTGGCAGCGCACTCCTGGCATCCGTCAGGAGCATTTGTCAGGCTGACAGCAATATTAACCACAATCCATTTCAGTTGCTTTGGTTTATCACTGTGTGACTGATGTTCAAAACAGTGCCGTAAGAAGCTGCTTAAACAAAGTGTTGGTTTAACCTACACTCTGCAGTTCTTTAAATCTCTACTAACTGCGGACTTCTAGCTGACACATTAAAAAACCTGTTACTTAGATTTGCCACTTAACTTGCAATTTCTAAATTATTTTTTAAAAGTAAATTCTTCATCGTCTTAGGCACCAAAAAAAAAGTAAAAATATTGACCTGACTTCCTTTCTGCCAGATCAAAATCAAATTTTTCCTTTTCTTTACACAGAGGGAGCACCAAATTGTGATGAGTTTCTGGGCATGCACAAGGAAAGGACATAAATGGCTGCTAAAACCATGTAGACATTGAAGTGAAATATCTAAGTATTTTAAAACCTTTAGCAGTGCAAAAGCATAGGCATGCTACAATATATAATTAGCATGTATTTGGAAGCATTACCCCCAAGATAACAGTGCTACAACGAAAATATCACAGTATGCATGACATCCACAGATTTTCATAGTAGAATATTAGCAAGGTCTTTAAGGTACTTGTCACGAATTCATCTTCAAAGTTTAACATTTATGCTACATGGAGTTGATACTGCTAGAAATGCCAAAACAGTAACCAAAACTTCAACTGCTTTATTTGAAACAGGTATGGCATAAAGACTCTCATTGTACACACACACACACACACACATATATATATATATATGCAATAATTTTTTGCTGTTTAAAGTTCCCAGTTTTCAAGCAAATGCTTGAGAAGGTTGAATATAGATAGAGATGCAACAGCAATGGAAAGGTTCCCTCAGAACAGAGAGTACACTTCAGTAAACTTCCTCAAAGACTACTTTCACGAACAGAGAAATCCATATAACCAGTCAATGTTAATAAAAAACCACACAGAAATAGAACAGGTTTGCTATCCAATTTCTCAAATGGAGGTAAGTGCAGCACCTAACTTAAAATGAGGAAAAAATGCTCTGTTTCAGGGAGGAAGGAAGACCAGCACTACAGTGCTGATCGAATTGACTCCTTACAAATGAAAATACAATTAAAAGGAGACCCCTCAGAAGTAGAAGCACTTGGAGAATCCTTTTCCTTGTCTTCAATTATTGCAGCAATGACACGATATATGCAGAAGTGTCATTTAACAAAAGTTAATGGAAAATGAGGTTGCAAAAAATCATCTCATGACCAAGGAATTTATTAATGATTACTATATTTATTTATGTCCTAACTCAAGCTACACAGGGCTGACTTTACTTGCAAGTTTTCAGTGCTGATTGAAGTGCAATTCACAAAAGCACTCTAGGTTGGTGATAGATATTTTTAGCTGTAAAATACGTTCAGATACTTTCTGGCCTGGGGATTATTAAAAACCATTTATTAAATTCCACAAAGAAAAATTTATTTTAAAATAAACAAATGTTTACCTTTTAAAGGTTTGCTAAAATATAAAATATGTGCAGGTTTACCCATGAATATTGATGTGTGTCAGCCAGACATTCTAAGAAACCTTAGAGTTAATGACTTATTCAAATTAAGTAGCACTATTAGGAAAAGTTACAACGATAGCACCTCGGAATCTCTGATTTGGACTTAAAAACATTATTCCTTTATGTACATATACATATCCAAAAGGAATGGTATAGTCTTCAAATATATATACACATTCATATATATACATATATATTTGCTGACTATACAGTACCTTTTTCATGGTTAAAATACTGAGTCAGTAATAAAAGAATTTGCTGGAGATATTCAGAGACCTGTGTTTAGCTTAATCAATTGCAAACGGAAAGCAGAAACTTTTAAACTTGCCATACTTCCACGGGGATTTTTTTACTAGCAAATTACCAATTTATATGAGACTTTAAAAAAGACAAAAAAAGCTATAATTAAAATACTTTTTCCTTACCTTTTCTACTAATTAGCTATATAGTTCCATGTGCCAATCATTTCCCATAAAATCTACCTTTTAGACAAAGATCCCGCTTGCTGATCAGTGCACCCAGTCTTTGTAGAGACAATGGGAGATGCTTCCACTTTGTAAAATGAAATAGTCCTTTCTGGGAAAGCATTGCAAGAGAATAATCACATTCTATAAACAGGCTGTATATTGAATCTGCAAATGGTGGGGGGACTGCTGAAAAAACCCACAAGGCTACTCTGCCAGAAAGGAATTGTTTGGAAAAGGTGTTCAAACCTGCCAATGTCTGTCTGACAAAGAGCAGTTGCATTACTCCAGCATACCTGAAGGGGTACACAGAGGAAGTGATAAAATAAAGTTTCTACTCATTGGAATACAGGCAGTGATTTAAAAGTACCTAAAATACAATGGTATCACAGGTTTTGCTACTAAAAAAAGCACAATTCTCATCAGAAAAAACAAACAGAAAAAGGCTAATCTTTAATCTTTAACAGCCTCAGCATTTCTAACTTCATTAAAATTTGAAATGAAATGCAATGTATATGCTCCAACTAGGTGCACCTTCCAATAACAATGATTAAGTTGATACAATCAGAAGCAGTAAGAATACATTAATAATTCATTTTTACACAATCTGTTCCCTATTATCAGTACACACATGTAGAAATGAAACACTGTTAATGGCCGTGCAGGTAACATTAAGGTATTAAACACAGCAGAAAATGTTTACAAGCCTGCAAACTACTATGATAAAAATATAAAGGTACATTTGATGACAAATACCTTTGACAAATCCCTGAAGTTGCTAGGAAGTGTAAGGTCCAACTCCTCTGACTCATAGTTGGTGATAACCCAAGGGAAGACAGGGTACTGATTCAAATCATTGTAAGTTCGACCTGACAAACAATAAAAAATCCCCCACTGTGAATAAAGAGTTCTATTTAACTAAAATACCAATCTCTAAAGATAAAACAATATAACTCTATGAGCTGTTTGAATGAACTGCAGTTTATTTCAGATCTTTTATCATTTCAATATTCTACTTTGCCTTATTGAAAGGATAATGGAAGAGTTGACAATTTGCTAGTATTTAATCTAAAACATTTCAGCCCATTTCACTTTAATTGTAAACTCTTTTGCATACAGTAAGATTGACAGTTAAATTCACTCATTTCCTATGCATTTCTCCTTTCCTCGTTTATGTCATCTTGCCTTCTGTTTCTTTAGGGTGAAACATTTCAGAAAATGGAGGGTCAATGATTTTTGTTGATACTAAAATATTAAAGCAATATTTCTGCATACTGTAGAAAATACAGTACATGAAAGAAGAACGACGCAGCTCGGGAATTCAGACTGAAGAATTTTTCAGTTAATAACTGTTTCACCTAGAGAATTCACTTTGAAGGGAATTCATCCTTGCTCATTGTCCATGTATGGATATGCCAACATTTACCAGGACAGAAAATTTGTTCTGGATACAGGTTCATGTGTACACCTTCATGCATCTAAGATGGAAATAATACACTTCTTTCAGTAAAAACAAAATACTCAAATAGAATAAACATATACCATACACACATATACACCCCGAAGCCTGGTTTCTAACTTTAAAATGCATAGTTTTTACATGGATCCCATCTCTTTTTATTATATTGTTGCAGAGGCTCATTCATTCATATCATCTTCAATCAGCATGTTCTTGAGATTTTGTTAAGCCTGGTCTTGAACGTCTCCAAGGAGAGGTTTTAACCTCTTCCCAGGAATATTATTTTACAAACCAATCTGTAAGGTTGTCAGAAAACATTTTCTAAACCTCCACCAAAGCTTTTCTTCTTCCAGTTTTCTTACACCACTCAGTATTTTTCCATCCTGGTTTGCAGAATTTTTAAATGGTAGAGTCAGTCTTCCCCTAATCAGTTGGCTGTGTTGCACATTATCTCTTACTGAGGATTAAGGCTACTGACATGACACTGGGATAAATACCTTTCTTTTAACTCCTTATCATGGCCAACTCAACTTTCCCTCTTTCCATAACGTTACCTTTTCGCTTCTTTTAACCTCTAACACCAAGCAGGTAAGAATTCAATTTATGATTTCAATAATATATTAAAGCTGCAAAGGGTCATTCATTAGAGCCACGGAAAACAGTGGCATGATGTGCCTCATTCAGCTTGAGCAGTAACGAGGCAAGCAGATCGACCCCTACTTTTAAAAAACTGCCAGCATCCTGGCACCTCTGACTTGATGACTGATTACAGAAACCACCAAAACTGACCATTTGTATAAAATGCAATTAGTGCAAGCACAGGCATTTGTTATATCAATCGTGTTAGCACGAGCCAAGCCTGAAAGGGAATTAACGGACCTTTCACCACTGTCAATACCGCAGAGAAGAGCTGAAAATGGAGAAATTTTCAAAGATGCTCAGAGGACAGAATAAGTTGGGAACTAAAAGGGATGTCACGAGACTCAACAATTAGCCTCCATTTAGCAAACTGAAGCCCATCTGGTTAGAAGCTGATGGGGTAAGATGAGTTAAACAAAATATAGGTTAGCATTTACAGAATGAGTGGTTAGGACAAAAACACATGGATACAAATTAGGGTTGGGTTTGGATTAATGGTGTTCTAGAACAGCAGCACTGGCAATCCTGCTGGCACTGCACCCTTTTCTGAGACCAACCATGCATCCTGTAACAGTAGCACTTATTGGCTCCAGGAATATCCTGCTCCCTAGCTGAGATTTCTCAGCCCTACAGAGAACTTGTTGCACCTATGATATTTAGGGAGGATAGTACTCATGAAAATTAAAACTTAGAATACTAAAGATAAAGCAGTTCCTATTTCTGAGGTTTTCCTAAATAGTAGACAGTCTATGTAGATCCTGTCCCTCCACAACAGTCACAATATTCTCATTTTAAGTGCAGCTCAGTACAGCATTATGAATACCTCTCTAGTCTTACATAAACATTCATACAATTACGAATAAGGTAAATTCAGGAGGATTTTTGTGAAGCTCTTCACGAGAAAATCATACACAGAAGAAAGTACTCATTTAAAGAGCAAAATCTATTTGTGCCCCATGGCTGTTGAGACTGTGCCATGATTAACTCCTTTTCTGTGTAATTACAGTAATTTGGGTGTATAGCAATTAGCAATACCTGCTATAGTGTTTAGAAACATCAGGTATTCAAAGTTGGAAATCTCTCGGTGTTGCCATCGCTGGGTCATATTGGAAGCTTTGAAGATCTGTCGTGGACTAGCCAAAGAAATGCGCCTGAAAACAAAGAAAATTGGAAAAAAATAATGAGAAAACCTGGTGGGTCTTCCTTTTTTTACATATCTGATTTTTAGTGGCAGTAGTACATATTCTTTCTACTAGGTCTATACTAGATTTCTCTGGAGATCAAACTGCCACTTGGATACTTGAAGTTCATTTTTAAAATTTTATAATCTAATAAGAATAAAAGAATTAAAGCATCTGACAGCTGGATATGTCAAGATTTGAAAAATTTCCAACAGAAACCTTTACAGCTGTGCAAATTCAGCTGCCCCATGACGGCTTGATGTATTACAGAAATATGTCGCTGGAGATTTAGAGAGATGGAATATCATTAAATAAGAAAATTACAATACTTTCAGAATTTCACATAAGAATAAAGTCATCTTTTAGGAGAGGTTTTTTAAATCCCTCAAGAACAAAGGAAAACAATGATAAGATGATAGAATTTCATTATGAAGTCTGTCCTCTTGAGATTTAAATTCCGGGCAATGTTGGGGAGTTACTCATAAATAACTCAAACTTTTAGAATTTGATGCCAGATTTCCTAATGTTTGTGGAAGAAGACTGTAGAGTCATTCCTTGGAGTGATAAATCAAACATATAAGAGTTTATCACAAAATTCCCAAGACTGTTTTGTTCATAACAAAAACATCTGTAAATACCAAACCCACATCACTTAGGGAGGAAATATATATATATATATATATATATATATATATATATACCTGTATATACATATATATATATACCTCCATTATGTTGCAAACAAATTGATCAGTACAAATGGATGTGAAATTTTGAGCAAATGTGTCTTCAGTGTACATTTAAAATTTTTCACACATAATTTGTTTCTGCAAATAGAAATCCTGATGGTCTTACAGAGTGGCTATAATCGCAATCCAAGAGATTTTTTTTTTTCTGGACTACATAAAAAAACCACAAAACACAACAGAAAACATCCTGAACTATTTAAACCCCATTTCTATGTACAGAAATCTATTAAAAATAAAAATTCAAAGTAACAACAATCAAGATACTCCCTAAGGGTTTCCTGCTCCATGTCCTGTAAACCAGTAGGTGGAATGCTTCAAACCATGTGGGCTGATTTGATGAAGAAAAAAGAACTCTTAGAACTAACAGATAAAATTAACTCAAAAGGTAAAATACCTGGTCTGGGGTAGTCCAAAGATGGTACCAATACCAACCCGAGGTAGACAGTTAACCACTTTCTTTACTGTTGCTTGGTCAGGGAAGTTGAACATGACACCCACTGTGAATACAAGAGTCGAAATTTTAGGCTTTCTCAACCAACACAATGCAACGCTAAGATCAGGTGTTCAACAGATTAGACAAGTTTCCTTCAGGTTGCTGTAGATATTTTTTTTTTTAGTTTCCAGAACTCCTTTTGTATATCACTAACAGGAATTTCAACAGAAGTTGTCACTGTTGCACATCTTACAAGGTCTACATTTGTTTTCGTTTATGAATAGAAATTAAACCTATATGCACAGATTGACTGTCTAGAACTAATTAAAAAAATGTATGTATTAACTAGTTCACACATTTACTAATTTACCTTCTAGATATTTTCTAGACATAGCCTTCAAAATACTATCTTCATATTTTGTCTGAAACATGTGAAAGACACTTACAAAACAGCAACCTAAAAATCTAACTAACATTCTAATTATGGTATCACCAGTGGCCATTTATGACTTCAGAGAGTACAAGTGTTGATGCATATGTTTAATATTCTGTTGGACAATATCATTACCAAAACAATGTTCTACATTTTAAATAAAGCATGAAGGCATAGCAGTCACTGGTCTAATCCAGTGGTGAAACTCTTTCATTCCCTTGTTCTTGGTGTGTACAACTAACAACTATCAACCCTCCAAGGGGACACAAAAAATCCTTCATGCATAACAGATCAGAGGTAGGAATGCCTTAAGCAGGAGTCCTTAGAGAATGCCAAAAAAAACCGTGGATATAAATGAAAGTGAGGCATTGATAATGCACAGTTTTCATGCTTGATCATAATTTACCATTGAAAAAAAAAACTGAAAGGAGAAATCAAACTCCAAAAATATACTGACTTAAACAATGAGACACTTAATCCAAGCGCTTCTTCTACCTACACAAATCCATGACTAAACATCCAAACAGAATGCACATGTCCCCACATCCACACTTGCCATTTCTTTAAGCTCACTGTACCTCTATTTGCCATGAATATCTCCAGTGCTGTATTTTGCAAGAGGTAACGTCGGGAAAAGATAGATCGAATCTCTGAGAAGAGCCATTTTCCATGGAGTCCTTCTGTATATGCCAGAATCTAGGAGAAACAGACAGAGAGGATGTTTTAAATATGTTGGCTGGATAGGTAATACCTTGCAAAAGAGAAACTCTTTGACCCACAAACATGGATTCTACCAATTACATGCAAAATCCACAGTAAAATTAAAATACGCTCAAACTTCAAACCATGCTATGAACCTCTAATGCATTTTTTGTACTCCTGAATTCAACTACTCATGTCAAATATTGTAAAGATTTGTTTGCATATTTTCCTTTAAAGACAACTGTCTATTTTCTGTAATAGTTTCAGAGTTTCAAAAACATTATTAAATGTTTGGCAGTTCAGCAAAGCATAAAACCGTATTCTGAAATGTATTTCTAGCAGCATTAGATGTATCTGCACTCCCTTCAGTGTTGTAATAACAGGCCTGTAACAAATAAGCAAGAAAAAAATGTCTTTAAAGAAAAAAAATGTTCCTTAGGTTTATCGTTAAAGCAGCATTCATTAATTCTGGAACTGGAAAGGTTGGCTGTATAAGAGGTTAAGTATCATTTTGTCAGCTAAGGTTAAACACAAACCTGCAAATGAACTCAGCATAATCTCTCTATGGAGTAAGTGGTTGTCAAAGTAACTTGTTACAATTCCTGTCATCCCATCTGACAGACACAGATGCTTAGTCTGCCTTCACAATTCAAACTAATCCCATTTTCAGTCCTCAGCCACTTTGTTTCTTTGTTGCTTCACTTTTTCCTTTTCGTTTCAAAGCTTAATTATGTAAGTGTTAAGAGACAGAGAGACTGGACACTTTTCTACCTCAGATTAACAAACCAAGGGAGAAGGAAAATCTGAGATTTGTCAATTTTGGGAAATACAAAAGCACTTAACAGAAACCCATCACACAAAAGGAGACTCGGACACAATCCCTGTACATCACTCTTACCGCAATTTCACTCGAGCAATATATTGTGTATAAAAATGAAGAAGTGAAATTCAAGCCCTTAATATAACAAAGACTGTTAATGAAACCAATCATTTGTTTACAGGTTTTTAACAAAGGAGGATTTTGCCTAACATGTAGCATATATTGACAAATAAAACCTGCATTTTTCTAGCACAGAGAGCAGATGCACCATCATAAAAACACTACACAATACAGCATAAAATATTGTACCCGTTTTGTGAATTAAAAACAAACAAGACTGGCAAACCAAAAGCTGATAGCACAGATCAGAACATACAAAGCAAATCACCTCCCACACCTTCTTTCTTTTTACTTAATTCCTCATCTTCACCTCAAGTGCCACAGACAACTTCTCTCCCAGCACACACACACACACACACAGAAAGAGAAGGAAAATGCTACATAATTACTCCAAGTACAAAATTCTAGAAATGTGATGAAAGGACCAGAGATTGTCAGTGGTTGCTAAACATTTCTGGAACTGGGGAACTAAGACTTGGGCCACGCTGACACTTCTCATAGCACATCCATAACCCATCCACACTAATTGGCAGATTTGTATAATTCTGTGGTGCTATTCAGAACCACTGCGGTTGGCTTTTGTCACATGCATATAAATATCCTCTAAGAACACAACATCAAAAGAGGTAACAAAGGAGACTAAGTTGCAGTGCTCCTGCACAGAAATCTCTTAGTACTTTTGGCTGGAATTCACCCATCTTATGATCTCGAAATTGGAGCTTATAATTGCAAAGACTGATTTTTATTGAGACAGACGGCAATGCGGTAACCTCCACTTTTCTGTAACAATTAAAACGCAACAGCCTGTTTGTCACCATTGGTCTGCGCATAGCAAATTCAAACACTTACCATGTGGATGCTGTGAGTAAAATCAGCTAAATAATTATTACTTTAACCCTGTGAAGTGAGCATTTTCTGTGAGAATGGGAACCTTGCACAAGGCCCAGAGCTTGCTGCCTGCAACCTCCTCAAAACTGGAAGGAAAAGCACCAACTTGAAAAGCGCAGAGGTTGTTTGCATTGTGCACCTCGCAGAGCCACGATGGAGTTACCGAATTCAGTGCGAGAGGATTTACAGCAGGAACTGGAACTGCACTGCAGAAACACCACCAGCCACCGCCGTAACCACGCTCTGAACCTCTCATTAACAAAACTGATCAGGAGACAGAAGCAGCTGAGGCCGGGCTGGAGCAGGGTCTGCCTGGTCTGCGGCCTCACTTCAAAGTCTCTGGAGTTCAATTAAAACTGGATTAGGTGGAAGCAGACCTTCTTTGGGACACTGTGCTCTCTGAAACTCCAGGCGCACTGAGAGCACCCTAGACAGAGGTCTAGCCCGCCAGTGAACCAGTTGCCATGGAAACTGCAGCACTGCCCCGGCTCCCGCTCATCACTCCACCTAGGGCAGATGAAAGGTCCAGAAGACAAACACATTTCTTTCATGTGTACTGCTAAGTATTCCTTATGAAAATCCAGCATAACGTTTTATTCCCTAGCAAATATTAATAGAACCTCCTAGCTGCAGAAACTGACCTGTTCTTCAAATTAAATTCAGCATTTTTATTCTGGCAAATGGAATTTTTAATCTTTTTTTTAATCACTGTTATCACTTCTAACATCAGAATCACAACTTTTAAAAAGTATTTTTTCATTTGCCTGTTTTCACCTATAAGCCACACAACACAGAGCTCCACTTCAGAATTTAAGAACAACTATCTTCCTCATACTATTGTATAGTATCTTGAGGTTAAAACCAACTCATTTCTGCCTCTTGTCACCACCAGTTTTGGAACAACTTGAGGAGCAGAGACTAATGAGAGTGTACAATCTAATTTAATATGCACAAATAATACTGCCTTCCCCATGTGAGAAAGTATTTACAGAATTTCAGTTGATTCAACACATCAGATGAAAGTTTAATTTACTGCACATTTCATTTGTTTCAAAAAACACAGCACTTTACAGGAGAAGAGACAATTTATATAGTTTACCATTTCATTTAAAAACACATAAACAAATGAGCCAATTGTAAAGTTCTATGGTTCCAAAAATCTCATCAGACAAACTGTTCTGTAATTAGACTTTGGCAACACCAGAAGAACAGGCGTCATGACAACATCACTAAAAATACAAAATTACTTTCACCTTTGCATGGAGTCCCTTGTTTTACTTCAAGTATTTGCAATGAAGGTCTAAACTTGTACTCAGTCACTATACTCATGCTGATGGCCCCGACAGTGCACAGCTGCAGGAAACTCCCCAAGAAATTAGTAAGTAAAAAACAGCCAGCTTCAAATTCAACTTGGAAGAAATTCTGAAATCAGAGTTGCATGAAAACTCAAGTAGCACAGTGTGATCCCTAGTGCTAATCACAAATTAAGATCATACAGAAATAAGACCTCACGATTTACAGTCCTGTATCAGCTAATTTCCCAACATTAAAATGCTCATTTACTGAGAAGCTATCCTGTCATTTTACAGTTTTTAATACAAATGCCCCATCTTACCTTTTCTTCAAAACCCTCCTTGAATGTTGATCATAAACAATGTCTATTGTAAAAGACTTCATGCAATAGTTAAAAAAAAACCCCATCACTACAGCTGCCTCCTGAATTAGAAAAGTAATACTTTACTGAAGACTAAATGAACATTTTGCTTTACCTGTTAAGGAAGCCAATCAGTTATTGTATATTTTATTTTATTTTAGAGAAAAGTACTATTGATCTTGAAAATGTGAATAGGCTAGAAGTAATTAAGCCTGCAAATGGGTTATAGAACTGAAACAGTAATTGAATAATTATATTACTTTAATATGCCAGCCAACTTAACTGCCATGAGTAAAATAAAAGCTAAATAGCTTATTTAAAAAGCTGATGAACATTTGTATAATTTAAACAAGTTATAATGCAAGACAAAGAAAAAAAACCCAACAAAGCACTGAATAAAAATATAGAGCATTTAATTTACATTCTAATTTGATTGTAGTTGAGAGATAAAATTTATAAATACATTCTAGCAGCATTCCAGGTCGTTTGGGGTCATTTTTACTCAGGAAGGCAAAATAACAGCACTCAAAGGCTACAAAATCTGACACACAGTTCACAAGAAACCTGGATTTCTTGCCTTAACCTCAGCCTTGCAACTGAGGATCCTTGGATTCTACTATTTAGTTCCTGGCTGCAGGATTCACAGTGACAGGGTTTTATTCTGCTCTTTGTTTAAATACACCCAAGTACAACCAAACTAACAAGGAATTAGATCAGACTATTAATAATCTTAAATATCAACATGCTCTTCAATAAATCACAGCTGTTTATCGGTTTATTTTGGATTTCTCAAAGAAACAACTGATAAGATGTTTTCTTTAAATCTCAGATATTTACAAAATCAGCCACTGAAATCCACAGGCAAAGAGCTGCAGCCTCCCAACCAGTCCCCCATGCGAGCATGCACAGTCTGTTACACAATCCCGTTCAGCATTTTCATGGGTGACAAACTCAATTAAACATATTCATTACTTTAATGTTCCACTAGACAGTTTTACCCGGCATAAAAAAATTAAATAAATAAATAAATACTCGGTGACCTTTGTATTGATCAGAGCAAAATGGCTTATGCCCGGGTGTGGGTGGTGAAGGGATTGGGGAGGGGGGGTGGTAAAGGACTCTTACGTTTTCTCTTCCAATTACTGAAGGAGATGATAAAACCACAGCAAATGATGTATCAGCTCATTTTATCTTATCGCTTTGGGGCTAGGTGACAATGAAGTTCATATTTCACTGGTTCCCATTGAAGATTGTGAAAATTACTTGCCCTTATGACCTGAAATTTCACTGGAAGACAGAAATTTCTCTTCTGCAAAGTAATGCAATTTTTCAGATGTCAACCTTTAGCCCAGCTTTAAAAATTAATTTCATTTATATTAACCAATGATATTGATATTTTCACAGAATGCTCTTTGATACATGAACCACCGACTAGCAAATTGATGTGCTCGAGAAGGATGGAATTATTTTATCTGAAGCTGCTGGGGACAGACAGATTTACCACAAACTGAAATTCCTATTTCACATTATGCTGTTTATATTAGCCTCAAATACCTTAAGGCCTTTGGACCTGTAAATAGTTGAATCTTTTGTTAGGATTTAGTTCTGTTTCTAGATCCATTCAGTTTTGAAATAATTTCTCTCTACACAATGAACAAATAAAAACACTATGTGCTTGGAAATACTAAGAATAATAAGAATAAAGTCTGTCACACACCACAGATCAGTACATATGTGACGGTATGAAAAATACTTCCCAGATTATTAAAATAGATGAATGCACAACTATATATTCTCCCTTTATCCTGTCACTTAAGCTGTATTTCATTGTGTGAAAAAACATGCAATGTAAATTTTCTGAAAGTGGTCTTCTACCAACTACAGGTCAACTTCTTCCTGATTATACCAATCTAACTTGGAAATAATTACTGGGGAGGCCTGTATTTCAGAACTTTTCTGGTTTGCCTATGTGGTTCTAAACACCTCACACTGACTAATAAATCTGCATACAACATTAGCAAATTTAGTACCAACTCTTACTCCCTTCTACTAGATCTCATAAACAATTTTTTTTCCTTCTTGATTAACCCTGCTGACTCTGAGAGAGCAGGGGTTCATTACCACTATCAGAAAACATTTAATTAACCCAAAGAACCAGAACATCTGATTGATAAAGGCAGCTATGCAAGTTAAATTATGCAGCCTTAGATCGTGGAAGTTCAAAAAGAAGAAAATTAATTTAGGTTTTGGTGACTGTCCAAACCCTGCAAGGTTAAGGACATAAGGTTATACCTGTCTTTGGAAAACACAACAACAGGCTTATTTATGATAAAAAGGAGCCAGAATTGCAGGAATTCACAGATTCTTGTAGGAGTTGACTGATATCTTGATTTAGTTACGTTCTGATTTAAGAGTTAGTTGGATCTGCTCCTCAAGAGGTAGATACGAAAGGCTCATACAGATGTTTACATCACCTGGAGAAGGGCAACATTTTTTACTGTACCAAGGTTACTTGTGTATGCCATTTGCTTCAGCACTGATGTTCATACATACACAGACTTCATATATCTGGTATGTAAAATGATACAGACAGCAAATTATTACCAAGAATCTTTCAATCATTTAGAAATAACTCAGAATAGCCTTTGTGGACTGCATTAAATCATACAACTTCATGATTTCATGTGTCAATCAATTCCATCAGTTAAACAGACACACTTCAAATATACTAAATATACTAAAAAAAGCTTGTTTTGATCTCATTTTGTTATCATTGAAAAAATGACATTACCTGCAAAAGCTCAAGAAGAGAGCTTAAGCATCAGTGAGCAGAATTCCATGAAATAGTTTCTCACTGTGCAGAAGCTGTCAAAAGAAGCTGATGATATTAAATAGTGGAATTTGCATCAAAAATGCTGAAATAAAGTATTATCAGTATTAAGACTTTGTAGTTATGAATGGTGCAGTAGTGCATTCCATGATCATTACCCTGTGTGAGACAGAATTTTGGAAAACTAGGTGGGAAAACTCCATTTGCCATCATTTTATCTATCCAGCTGAGGAGCAGGTGTCTAGATGGCTTAAAAAAAGTCCCTCACAACTCTCTTATTTTGGTGCATAACTTTGTATCACCACTACCTTGTTATTTAGCTCACCTTCAAGTTTATTAATGCAGAAAACTAAAAGACAAAGAACAGGAAGCTTTAGATGTTTCAAATTTTCCCTCTGTGAAAACTGATTGATTAATTTGTCTTCCCGTCTCCTTATGAGCTAACCAAAAAAAAGGAAATACAAATTCAGATTGAATTCATTCTGGAAATGTTTTATTATTGGAACGGAGGTTATAAAATAAAAACTCTTTTAAAACTTAAACCATAAAAGTTTTTAGCACACTCCCTAGAATTTGGTATTCCCATTAAGAAAAAAAAAATAGATGTATGTTTTCAAGGTGATAAGTATGACCATGATCCATATTTTAAAAATATAAATCAAACGTAAAGTTTCCTAGTAGAAGTAAGACAACATAGGACTAGTGGCTCAAAACCATGTCATAATGTTGTAACACTACTGCAATTAAAAAAAAGGATTTCAAAACAAGCCCTAAAAAGCTTTCACTTGTCCAAAGACGGAAGTACCAGAAAAACAGTGAAAAGGAAACACACAGAGATGAGGTCTTTTAATAATGACAAAAAGGCTGCAGATTTGGGTTTTTCTTAAGTTTAAAGGTTTTTTAAATTTAAAGTTCTGGTTGGTCCCTCTCCTTTTATAAAATTTCTGGTGTAGAAAAATCTTGGACAATAATCTTTATCAGACTACTGGTTGATCTTTAACAAGTACAGAGTCCAAAAATCTGGACAATTGCCAGGCTCACAGCAGCTCATATCCACAGCAGTATTACTTACAGTGTATGGTGAAAGGTGAGAAACAGGAGCAAACATCTCACAGGCAGGGCACAGAAAACAATGCGGGAGCCATCTTTGTTTTGCTGTCTTTTAAAGGTATTTAAACATTGAATTATTTTTCTTTTTTGGAATCACAGAATGTCCCGAGTTGGAAGAGACCCACAAGAACCACTGAAGTCTAATTCCCAGCCCCGCACAGGATATCCCCAAGAATCACACTCTGTGCCTGAGAGTGCTGTCCAAACACTTCTTGAGCTCTGTCAGGCTGGTGCTGTGATCACTGGCCTGGGGAGCCTCTGTTTTAGAAAAATAAGGCTCATGTTTGCTGTAAATGTCTCTTCAAATTCGTATTCAGAAGAGCAAATGAGAATAGTCATGTCAGATTTCCACTGCTGTGCCCTGCACCTGCCTGCTTCACCACTTTCAGGATATGACCTCTCCCATGGGCTGCTTCTCCGTGTATCCAGCAAAGGTCTATCCAGTCAGAACACGTGCAAGTGGAAGCAGCAACTACAAGAAGGAACCAATACACCTGCAACACTGGCAGCTGTCCAGTGTCTGCTGTTTCCATCTGATCTTGCAGAAGGAGGAGCAGAAAGCAAATGGGCAATGAAAAAATAAGTTTCAATGCCAAAAAAAGAGGCATTTTTTTTTTAATCAATGACCTGTAAGCTGACCTTCATATCCCTTCATCAGAAACAAAACAAAAACTCCCCCACACATCTGGCAGGAAGCTAGAATACCAGTCATCAAGAAAGACTGCATCTGATCAGCTCATTAATGGGAAGCAAGCCCATACATAGAAGAGCAGATGTGCCTCTCGAAGGCAAGGAGAAAAGTCAGAGTCCCGAGCTGCCAAGCCAGCAGTTCACATTAGAAGATTCTGCGCTGTGTTTCGTGAGAGATGTGGCACAGAAGGTGCCCCTTGCAAAGGGATGTGGATGCAAAAATGGCTTAATGCCACCTTTGTGCTGCAGAGACTCTCAACTGCTGCAGGAACCAAATCCCCTTCAAGTGAACTGGGGCAGCTGCAGGGGCTGACATACATTTGTCTCATTTGGGATGCCCAGGACTGTATATAATGCTGAAGAAATTTTTCTCTCTTGCCCTCAGATGCTGGGAAGGAAGATAGCACAGAACTGTTATAAAACCCTTGACTGCTCAAGCCCTTCTCCACTCACTGCAAGTTCATTTACTGTAAACCAAAGCAGAATACAGATATGACAACAAAACAGAGGAATTGTCCTTAGTTATCAAAGTCTCCTACGTGCACTTTTTTATAACAAAGTCCCACATGAGTACACTTCATATTTTGTATCTGTATTCTTACATTTGTCTTATATTCCTGTAAAAGTAGATTAATTTCTCAGATGAAAGACCTGACTGAGATCAGTCACTGACCAAGGTTTTGCATGGCCTGTGACTGCAAGGGAGGATCTCTTAAGATCACCCATAGAAATAATTTGTCTGATTAAAAGTTGCCCTACGTTTGTAAAGAACAAAAAGCCATGTGAAGAGGAGGTTTTATACAATAGCTGCTGATATTCATCTTAGTACATGTTAAAGTAAAATAATATAAATTCAGCTTTAAAGCATTCCTACAAGCAAAGACCCTTTTCCAAGATTAAGCAAGCCAGGGGCACAGCTAATGAGAGATCTAAAACCGTATCTATGATTCTGGGGTAACAGAACAAGAACATAACCCTTATTTCAGTTTAAAAATGCAATAGAAAATTAAACTGCATTTCTAGTCCAAATGATTGATAAGAAAGGCTTGAAAATGTGATTCAAGTGTAACAGATACACAGACAGCAGTCTGGGGATAGCTGAACAATTGATCCAACAACATGATTTGCCTTGCCATTCCCCCTGGGGTATTAAATCTAAAACTTGCTACTCCTGAGGGCCCAATAAAAAATAAGTCTATCAAAGAATTCTGCAGATGACAGGAGGAGAGAGGGCAGTAAGTCTATGTGAAAATATAGGCTCTTGTGAAGAATTTTAATCTGGGCAGCGTTATGCATTTATCTTTCAAACCCACGATGCTGTTTTGCACAACTGGAAGTTTCCCTAAGAGCCAGAAAAAGTCAAGTCTAATGTGGGAGTATTTACAAAGCCCCAGTTTGCAGCCAGTACGTAACAGTGTTTCATAAATGCTGAAGTCAAGAGGGAAAAGTATTTTCAACTGCTTCTTTTTAGAAAATCCTAACCCCATAGCAATATCTTATCCATCCTGGCCTAAGTGCTGCCAAGAACTAAGTTCCTTGCAAAAATACAGCAATTTATCCCGCTCGTGCGTGTTTCATTTACAAAACCAACTTAAGGCAGACTTTTAATAGGAACTCTTATCAAATAAATTTACCAAATCTGAAGGAATGATGTGGGAGCCCTTCTCAAATCTTTTTTCAAGTAGAGAAAAGACCCTAGCAGGATAGCAGCTCCCCTCCTAGTCAGCTCCACGTTTTGAAAAAGGTGTAAGGTATTTTAAAAGGAGCATAAAACTGAAGGCATTAGAAAAATTGATTTTCCAGAGGCATTTGCAGTTCTTAAGTGATTTGTTGTGGAACTCAATGTTCTTTCTTTAAAAAAAAAAAAAGAAAAAAAGAAAAAATTATTTTAAGATAGAAGATGTACTTTTAGGGTTTTTTCTAGCTGAAGTACTTACAATTAATTTTAAGAATCTGGGATCTGGCATTAAAACACCTGTAATCAATTCTTCCCATAATATGTTAGCATTATAGATATTCAAGTGGGTAACAATTTTAAGATATGCGTTAGAGGAAAGAAGATTTGAGATCTGAAGTACAAAATACCTCACCCTACAAAGAGGAACACGTTTACAGCTAGAAACTTTAGTAGATTTATCGCTACAAGAGAATCAATTTTCTATTTGAGGAGCTGCAAGTTGATATCTTGGGGAGTACAATGTTTGAGAACTTATTATAGGGCAAAGAAAGCATTTCTCACTCTTCCTTGAGCACATGAAAACCAGCAACTGAAATGCGGAAATGACTACGATGCAAAACTTGAGGCAGTAGTACGGACTAGAAATAACTCATCCAGACACATCTAGCAGTGCTCCACCAGTGAAGAACTGATAAAGTGACCAATAAAACATCCTTCCTGCTTGACGAAAGTTGTATTTGCTTATCCTCCTTTAATAACCACACAGGTGGTTTTAATGTGGATTTTGAATTTAACAATAGGCTTAACAACTTTAATTTGTTACATTAATTGTTGAAGCTTCAAGCACACAGTAGTAATTGAAGCCACCAAAAAATAACTAAAACTGGCAATGCTTCTTAGCATTCCACCCAAACAAAATGTCGGTGTTGATAAAATCCACTTTTAAAAACATGTATCCTTGCAAATCTTAAGTACTGTCATCTCATCACCCTGTTGGAGTTTGATTGATTACGCCTTTTCCTTATGTTCATTAATCTCATCACCTTATCTTTTACACCACTTCATTTTAGCAGAAAGGCAATAATAAAACCCTCATCCATTATCCTTTTACGCATCTAGTCAAGCGGAAATGGTTAATAACATGCTACAAATTGAACTTCAATCACCTCATTTTCTCCTTTGTCGAATGCACATTAAAGTATATTCCAAAAGTGCAATTTGTTTTACAGGGGAATTTGTGTTATATTGCTACAGACAACTAAAATTAAGTGTTTCTCAGTTTGGTTATTAAATATATCCAACTGTCCTTTTATCTCTGATACTAAAACATTAACTCATTTTATTAGGGTGTAATAATACAAGAGCCTTATCTCCCAGAACACAGGGACATCTAGTCTGCCTAATAGTAAGTGTTATACAATGGGTCATTTATCTTTTTCTTTTTCTAAAAATATGCTTCTGATAGTTTATGAATTGGTATATTATTGCAGATGAAATGGCTCTCCATTTAAGAAAAGTTAATTTGTTTACATGCAGGCTTATCTTCAAATGCAAGCCCTATTAGAGAAACGGTCTGTAACTGTCAGAGCAAGTGAAGAAGGCAAAGAGGTGGATGTAGAAAAATTTAGAGCCCAGTAATTTAACTCTGACCCCCAACCTCCTGTTTGAATATTATCTGTGTTCCATATGCACTTTGCAAATATTCTATGATGTGATTCTACAGAAACAGTAATTGAAATAAGAGTCATAGAACTTGTTTCTGTAAACTCTCCCCATCATTCCAAATACAGGCATATATTAGTAAACTAAAATAAATGACATTTCTAAAAGAGCCCATCTAGTATAAGGAAGTTCCCAAATATGATGCGTTTGGAGCTGTTTCCGCCCCACAAAAATAAAAAGGTGGGTGAAATTCTAGGTCTATTTAATTCAGTGACAGTAATCTCTTTCACAGAAAGGATGCAAGGTTTTCTGCACTTTGGTCACCTTCTCAATGAAACAAGACTGGTCTGACTGACTCAGTAAAATTGCATCTCAAAATAAATAAATACAACCACAAAAACTGTGCAATTGTTACAATGACAGGGTATTTTCCCATGCTTCATCTCATTTCAATTATACAGAAACTTATTATTAACTTAGCATTAACCTTGCAAGAAGCCAAAAAACATCACAGATCCTAACTTTAGTCAAAGAAGACTGAACTGGGGAAAGAGTAATTTTTATTATCAAAAAAGCTTGCAATAGCTAGTGTTAGTGTATATATATATATGCACACTAATGATTTTAAGAAATGAAGTCATGACTATCCTTTACATTAAAGCAAAGCACAAACACAGCTCTAGTTAACTTACAGTAAGTTGTAAAATCACTTTTACAGTTCCCTCAATGGCCTACCTTTTTTCCCAGCTCTCTCGTCCACTAAAAGTTTGCCTTATTAGCCAAACAATTCCAACACTATTCCCCCCCTCCTGCTCTACCACCTTCCATTCAACCTGCAGTTTCACAAGGATTTTTGCAGGTGGCTGCCCTGCTAATGTTGCACCTCATCTTATCCATCCCCAGTCACTTCCTACTGTTACCCCAAGCCCTCCTTTCTCCAAGGAGTATGTTTGAGGCCATGGGGTAAAGCTGGAGTTCAACAGGTATTCAGATAGAAAGTCACCTAGGGTGGGGAGAAGGACAATAATGCAGGGGTGAAGGAGATGGAATGATTTTAGTCTGACTCACTAACATGGATAGTTGCTAGTTTCATGTTGCAAATTTCTTCTTTCATCTTTGAAAGTGTATTGGGTTTTATTTTCTCATAGTTTGGCCAACATGTAGCCAACTGTTGCTTCTGGTCCTACACTTAGAGAG
This sequence comes from Cnemophilus loriae, assembly GCA_013397755.1. NCBI lineage: Eukaryota > Metazoa > Chordata > Aves > Passeriformes > Corvidae > Cnemophilus > Cnemophilus loriae. The sequence goes on from VZTF01001115.1 coordinate 1,376,318, forward strand.
GAAGATCTCCAGCCTGCATCTGCAAACTGTGGTTCTCCAATACTGCCACAGCCCAGGAGGAGGCTTGTTTTGCACCCCACTAATACAAAAAGCATTCTGCTTCACCAAAGCATAGGGAATCTTCACACCACTTTGCGTCCATGGCACATTCAGCCCTGAATTGCAAACACAATTCTCACCAAAATAAATTATTTGGCCACTCAAGAATTCAGGCTTCTTCATCTTCACAAAGTTTGAAATACTCCACTATTTCTTGAGCTATCCCAAACTGCATTTAATCTCGACTCAAAAATACATATTATGTTTGTCATCCACTCTGAATTCAACCAAAATATTTATTATTTGCTAAACCCTGTACGCTTAAATTTTCTTTTCTAGTTTCACATCTGAACGCCAAAATAGTGGCTGCCAAAACCTGCACACAGTCAGCATCTTAAAACATTAGAGGCATATCAACACATCAAACTGTAAAAATACAACTTTCTAAACTGTGAATACATTTGATGTATTTCGATCAGCCATCAACTGATTTCTCTTTTCCATTTTGATCATTTTTCTGAAAGCTAAATGTGAGAAAACTGCTTCAAGTATTCTCTCTTAATAACATCTCCCTCTTCTGAATGTATAACTGAAGAGGTTTCGTACTTGTTTTCCTTTTGTTATTTAATTTACATTAAACCAGATGTTCGAGAGAACCATTTGGGTTCTTATGAGAAAGTCTAGTACCCAAGTGAAATAAATAGGGAATTGGAGCAGGCTGTAAACCTAAGAAGCTCCTGAACTGCTGTCTGTAGCTGACTGACAGAGGTGCAAGTTTACACAATGTAAGTTCAACCCTTCAGCTGGTGCCACACTTCTGCAAAATGTAAATCACTGTTGCTGCAGTCCTTGCATGCAGCAGTTTATTGCAGAAACAAATGAACAACTGAATACTAACAAAGTCAACGGGAGTCGTGATTCCAGTCTCTAACCACCATTCCTGTACCACATAACATGTCATCATCCATAAGTAAATGAGTTAATCAATTTAATGAGGATTCAGACAAATCGGCTGCCTAATGAGCACTCAAACTGATGTGGCAAGGGTTATGCTCCAGTGCTGACAAAATCAGTTTGATGAAACTGTGACAAAAGCACCAAAGCACTGTTCCTTCAGCACATTTTCCTGCATCTTATTAACATGAAATTATAATCTCTATTTGCAAACTGTATAGGGAGACCATTCATTGTGGAAGTCATGTAAACATATGCTTTATCTACTCCTCTCTCCAGCAAACCTGCGTATATCGTTGGAATTCAGGACACTAATTATTCAGTTCTTTTTGGAAACGGCAATCAGATAGAGTTGTTTAAAGTAATTTAGATGGAATACGCCAAGAGAATTTCCAGAGACATTACATTGTATGATTTTGCATTTTATGAACACACCATTTGGCAATAAATATAAAATTAAACAAACGAAATAAATCAAAATATTATGCAGCTTCGCAAACAGTTCAGAAAATTAACACTAGAATCTCTTTAAAAGCAAATAGAAAAAAATCTGGCTCCAGCTTTTAGATGAATGATAATGCTCGTATGCTGATTTCCAAATTCCATAATGCTAAGATGCAACAAACACAGGCCAAAGAAAGAAATGAACCCAACTAGTATTTTAATTACTGTATCAAAATCCTTGAATCAGGGCTCTTGTAAGACTTTTCTAGCAGTACTAACTAGTTATGTCTAGGTTCAAAGTGCAGGGCCAAGGACTGGAACACAAGACCTGAAAATGCTTAAAAATGGAAAATCTGAAAGTAGGAAAAAAAAAAGCCATGATTTTAAAAAAGCAAAAATTAACTCTTACTTTCTAAGTACTATCTATCCAGAACACTTTCTCCACAGAAGCAAAAAATCTCTGCACCATGTTGCTTAAATGCAAGAGATACAAAGACATAAAAGAAAACTTTTTACATGTAATAGGCATAATTAAAGCAGTTTCTAAATAGCACTGGTGCACCTGTAGCTGATATGATAGAGATCATATAGCCCTTCACTAGGATTGCAGGAATGAAGTTCTGGATGCTATCACAGAGTCAGTAACAATTTAATATTTACACACTAATGCCTTTCCTTTCTCAAGGGAGAAGTGTTACACTGGTAATATCTGATTATTATCCTGTGAGCATTACAAGGAGTGGGTTGGGAAATGGTAGAAGACACAACTTTTGCCCGGGAACATGGGATGGAGCAGCTTTAACATTTCAGCACTAAGTTAGAAGAA
>VZTF01001115.1:1383580-1402709 GCA_013397755.1 Cnemophilus loriae
CAGAAAGCAAAGTGAAAATAAAAATTGGTTTAGGGGAAATAAAGCAGTACAAGACGTTGTTCCTCTGCCCAGTACCTTCCCTTGAACAAATACCTCTTTTTGCTATTCCAGAGGCAGATGGATTCACAGGACAGAGTAGAACAGTGAAATACACATTAAAGGGTAAAAATACCCTTCACGCTAATTCCCCCACTATGTGTATACACTGAAACTTCTCCCAAGTCAGTTCATATTTACAAACACCAGGAAATATTTTTTAAAGTTTTTATCCCTCTTAAGACCACGCAAAGAAATAAAGTACACGTAAACCAAGTTTTGCAGTGTAACTTACATCATTTTACATGTGTGTAATGTAATGAGATGTCAGTACAAAGACAGTAACTTCTGCCACTCAAGAGGCTTTGCTCAGAAATGGAAAAACTTCATTCTCATTATGAAGGTCGGCAAGAGACAACTCCTTAATACACAAATGCAGAAGAGACAGATGGCTAAAGAACCTTTGTGGAAGGTCCAGTGGATAGCAAAACTTCTTCAACAGAGGTTATAGGAAAGGCACATCTTAATTTCTGCAGAATTTCTATTTGCCCTGTGATGGAAATAACTACCAAAAGCTTCACAGCAAAGTACTCACCCCTCTGAAAAGAAGTCAGCTCCCCAGCTACTTTTACAGGGAATTTAGAACAGGTGAAACAGGTGCCAACTCCTCCTGTACGACATTAATGAACACCTATTTCAAACGTCCACAAAGCAAACATACAGAGTGCTGAGCAGTGGAGGCACAGAGCCAATAGGCACCCAACCTCTTCATGCCCCCTCTAGCCCATGCTTTATTAACTGTGAACGAAGACAACGAGGATACTCAAGGAAAATGCTCATTCTCGTAGTGCCAACATTTCGTAAGACTAAATACAGACCAAAGTAGGTACAGTGCAGCTGCCTCTGGGCTGTGACAGCAAAGTGTCTTGCCATTGAAGCTCTTACAATGAATCTGTGTATTATACTTACCAGGCTTCAAGCCAAAGACCTGCAGAAGGGGACATGATGTTACACTGCCTGGGAGACAGTGAAATGTTTGACTCTTACCTAGAATGAAGTACAATACCTTGTAGGAAATCATCTCTGCTTTCAACCTGTGTATTTATACCAAAGGAACCATCTGATAGGCAAGCAAACTGAACTGCCGTTTCAGTAGCTCACATGTTCTTTAGCCACACTCTCATGTCACATATGCTGTCAGAAAATACTGACTCGGTCCCTGCTGTGTAACATCCATACTGCACCAGCAATCCAGCTCGAAAGGATTCACACCCATGTCCACCGAATCCAGCTATGAAACTTATTCAAGAATCCTGGGGGTCCAAATGTGCTTCCCACCACTTTACTGCATGCCAAAGATCCGTCTTGGTTACTCCAGGTCACTGGAAGGCATTTCTTCAATCCGCAGGTTTCCCTCTATGGATCCAGCGGCTTGCTGGAGATGATTTCCTGACACGTGCATACGTAGTAATGATTCCCTTTTTGCATTCCCTGTGCCTCAAGTCACAGTCAGTCGAGAGACTGCATCCATGAGAGAGAATCTTTCGGACTTAATCTCTGTGCAAGTGGGACCTTCTATTTTATTTCTTCACCTCTACTTTTTTATAAATGTACTTAAATGCGTTTTCCATTCTGAAAGTTGTAAAGAAATGTTTTTATTTCTGTTTTATCCTAGCCCAGATGGAGTTAAGGATGATTTCAAGATAATAGGATACATCAAGGCATTGCTCTCCCAGGAGCATAATAAATCTGGAAACTAGGGTACTAGGGCACATTAGTGCATGCCTCAATTCTCCTCCATGTTCTCCAGAGTATCCAAAGGGTGACAGAACACGTTTCCCAAAAGCTGCAGGGGTTGAAAGCTTGTGTCAGAGGGGTCAAAGGAAGAAGAACAATCTTTTAATAACTCAGAAGGGCTAAGAGGAATGCAGTAAAACAGTAGCGCATACATCCAAACATGAAAGATCCACATTGTCATTTGTAACAATGCCAATTTAAACAAAAAAAAAAATAATAATTATATCTAAAGTCTCATGTCTATGAAATGCCTGAGGGAAAGATGGCCTTACCATTCCAGGTGAAAAACCTGTACCACTTCCTACAATCCAGAGGATGCACGAGAGAGCAAGGCTTGTGAAAAGGAGGCTGAGAACATCACTTCCACAGCCACTTAAGCAAACATAAATCCAGGCTGCTGCAGTCCCACACTCCCTGCTATCTGCTACGCCAAACATTTCTTCCACTAGCACAAATACCAAGGAATGATAGACAGAAAATCATTTCAAGGAGATCAAGCAGCTAAAAACTGGCTCTGTTAGAGTGGGGGGGATTCTTTTTTCAAGTGGAACAGCCACTCTACACGCACTGCAGAGCTCAAACAACATCAGTCAGAGCAGGAAGGGCAGGGTCACAGCAGCTCATGCCAAAATTACCCAATGCTACCTGAGGGAGCACATAGCTGTACATTGAATTTTACTACCCCCGGACACAATGTTACACAACCAAAACAGGGTACTCCAAACAGCTTGGTATAGCATCATGTCCCAGTTATTTCTTCCTCACCAGCTATAGCAACTCTCCATTCTAACAGGACATGGCAAAACAAATACTTTTTCTTTAAGAAGTTTCAGAAGGTTGCAGGAAGGACCAAAAAACCCTCTAATGTTCTATAAAAAAGCTGTAAAAGATCTCCCATTACTGAAGCTATTTAGATTAAATACTCACAATAATAATTAGAAAAATAATCGCTAATGCTACACATTAAGAAACTAATTATATAACCACATATCTACAAGAGTAAGTTCAGTGACAACAAAGTATGTCAAAGCGTAGAATTTTCACACATCCCAAAATCACTTCTGGAATTGTTCTGTGCACCTCTCCATCCTGAGGAATGCTTTTGTCTCATGCAATTGAAAACTGCATAGTAAAGTACACATGCCTTCTTTTTAAATGGCGTAAGAACCTGATATTTAATTCTAAAGAGTGCAAAAGCATAAAGAGCATTAAAAAACCCTTTAAACAGCTCTTAAGGCATTGAGAATACCTGTTTTGTACTGCTGACTAATATTTTAACCACTGCAAGGTGGAAGTGCAAGCTTAAGGAGCGTGGAAGGTTACGCATGGTACATTAACTGTATTTTTCTGTGCAACCTACAATGCACCCATACAAATAAAAAATGCTTCCTTGGTGACATAATCACTGCCCTTTCAACAGCATTAGGCAAGTAACTTCCATGGAGGCAGCTTCCCTACTGGAGTCAATCACAGCTGCAGTAACTTCCTGCCATTCCCTGGAGACCACAAAGGGTTTTCCTAGGTATTATAAGGAAGGAAAACACAAGTAGTTTACCAAAAAATGATCCAATCAATCTTCTCAGTAGAAAATTACCTGTCTTGAGTTTCTGTGACTCATCCTAACTCACACACTGACTTAGTGCAACAATCCAGTCACTTTGCCTAGGGAATGCTGCTGGGTCCAGAAGAAATGGGATACGAAGGGAATGATGTGGCCAAAGACTGCCAAGATATGCCTCACAAAGACAATCACTATTCCTTCAGAAAAGTGTCCAGGGTCTCCAGTAAGGTCTTCCAGGTACTATTCTAAATTAAAGAATGGCCTGCTTTAGAAGAGAATTAAAAGCCCATTCTATGATCCATATGTGAACACACACACAGTTCTTGTGTACAGACAATGACAAAAGACATGCCCATGCTCCACCTGTGTATGCATAAATAAGTATTTATGGATTTTATTAAAATTGAGGCTAGAATGAGTATCATTTGCTCCCAGTAGAAATTTACAGGAGCAAATTCCTTGCAAATACTTGTCAGATTTGGATAAATGTTTGAGATCCACCCTTGCATTTTTTCACTAGCCTACCTTCCTTCTGCAGCGAGGCATAAATTTTCTTTTAAATATACTGCACAGTAGTAAACACTGCTCGTGAATATAAGATTTATAGCACATTAATAAAATCATATAGGCTCACTGGCCTTAAATATATGAGGCACACAATTTAAGTTTTCATGACTACCTCAAAAGAGACCTAGAGTTGCCATGCAGCATGTTTAAATCTACAGAGTATTTACACCTACACATCATTCACCTCTTACCTATCTCTAATTATTTCTTTTCTCCAGCACAGGACAAACTTCTGAAAGATTAATACTATACACCAGGAGTGATATTTACTTTATTAGTTTAGAATTCTTGAAAAAAGCAAAGCAACACCTGGAAGCAGCTGAGAACACAGGATCTTAGCATTTGTTTCACATGAAAGAGAAATAGAAAAACATTTAAGGTTAAATATAATACTTTAAAATAATGATAGCTAGGAGGCAGAATAACAAAAATACCTAGAATCCAGACTCCAACAAACAACAGAAAAGTATCTGCAAGTAGCTTGGCAGGTACCCCTGAAAAACAAATACCTATGACACCATATACAAGTGCTAAAGTGTAGAGAGAGTAAAAAATACCTGAAATACTATTTTCATTGAGATATATATTTATTCACTGCTGGAATTTTATATCAAATTTTCATCTATCATCTCAAGTAGAAATTGCTCAGGAGAAATATTACCGGCTATTTTATTAATCAAACCCAACGCTGTGTGGAGGAAAGGTTTCAAATCCATTTTCAAAAAGAATGAAAAGTTTATGCTAAAACAAGCGTTTTGATTCCAAAAACACCTTGGTTTTGACTGCTTAGTTACATTTTGGAGGCTAGTGATTATTGCTTTCTATTATTCTTATCATCCCCTCCAAAAGAGCTAGGTGATTCACACTTACAGTGGTCCAAAAAAAAAAAGAAAAAAATCTTTAACTTTTCTCTTTCTTCTTTTTTTTTTTTTCTTAAAACCACTAGTTCACATATATTTTTTTAAGTTTTGACTTTGATTCCAGGGGCAGCAACAAAAAAACAAACAAACAAACAAACAAACAAAAATCTCAAAATTGATGTAATAGGAAAATAGTTTCTTTCTGACTCTTCTGGGATCTTCTTTTTTTTTCTAACAGCGTCATACAAATTAGTTAAATGAGTTAATGTGGATTTAGACCAGCACAGGTAAGATTAGAAGCCAGACCAAGAGTAACAGGAGGCAGATCTTTAACCCTTTCAAGGTTCCCTCTGATTGCCAGAACTTCACAAGCAAGACATGTCTTCCCTAAATGGACAGCTGAAGACACCTGAATACACAGAAAATCTTAGACAAAGCCAACACAATCACACTTTCACCAGCTTTTCCTCCACCTGCCTCAAGCATAAGACTGATTAGGGATATTTTTGGGATGGATAAGGTAAGTAGGACAAGCTGGTCAGATCAACTCTGTTTTGTCATACCCATTACAAAAGCCAGCAAAAGCCAGCAAAAGTTAAAGCAGCCACCCAGCTGCTCTCACTTGCACTGAATGCTAAGTTTCCTGCACTGAAGAGTAATTTCCTATTTCAATCTATCTCCCAAATCAGAAGACTGATTTATATCTACAGTCATAAGCACCAGTCAACACTATCGGGCAAGCCTAAGGGAGAAATCAGCAACAGCTCTAATTCTGGAATCCCAAACACAGCCTGTCTTACATAAAAAGATGGCTCCCAAATATAACAACATACAAAATATCTTTCATATGTATACAAACACAAATAGCAACAGGAGGATAAAATTCAACCCTTGAGATCTTATGCTCCTCAGTTTTTATTTGCATCACATATACAAGCTCTGAGTAGCTACAACTCCATGTGGTATTTTACGTAGAAGCACCAAAAATGTGTTCAGATCTATAAAATGGATGCCTCAAATACACAAAAAGCTGATCCATGCTGGCATAATTCTATATGAATTTTACCAGTGATTTCGTAACAAAATGACAGAGTATACACTCCTAAAAAACACAATCTGAAAGTTATAGCTTCATCTTAATATATATGAGTACTTATTCCAAATATTGCTACAACATATACATACGTATTTAAATCCGTTACTTTAAAATAATAACTCCTTGGAAGAATGAGAATTAATTGAGTACATCCGTACATCATCTAACAAATTCAGTCCTGACTTCACTGGCACAATCCCGATACTATCATTAAAGTGATCATAATGCAACTTTCTGTGCAGTAAAATTAGATAATGTACACAATGCATTGCATGCTATTGATTCCGAAATGACATTGTGTAAGAGACTCATACTTAAGTGTGCCACAGCCTCCAGAAGATCTTACCCTTAAATTATTTAGCAGAGCCAAAATGCAGTAATTTTCAGAATTTACTTCTCAGCATTCTTTATCTTAACATTATACTCCAAATTGCATACAGTATTTTCATATTTGCAATATTTAATGCAATATGCTTTGTTGCAAGAGACAAAAGAAAAGGATTCTGATTCTTAGTAGGCCCCTTGAAGTATCTCTGTACACTTTCAAAATAGAAATAACAGAAGTGTTAAAGCATTTGAGATTTCTGGTGTGAATGGATAAACCATTGTTAAATAGCACACAGTCTAACATACACTTTTTGTCAAATGATGCTTTAATTTTGTTCTAAATGGCTTAAGGGGTGGATAAGCGGGTGGAGGGAGGTTTCTTACTCTTACATTAGTTCGTTTGCAATAATTTTTGAAATATTTTTTTCTTTGTAGCCTTCCAGAGGGGTTCAGGCAAAATGCTAAACTGATTGTAATGTATCACTAACATCTGTAACATATTGATCATTTTACTGCCAAATCCTTCAAGTATTTGCTGATCCACAACTGCTTCCAGACTGGGCCTAAACAACTGAGCACAAAATTATGTTTAGGAAAGTATTTTTTGTGCTGTGCTATTATCATACAACTAAATTCAGAAGTCTCGCATAATCTTCATTTCTGCATTTTAGTGTTCAGAATTTGGGTATTTTTTTCTTTTTTTATAGTTACGCAAAGTGCCTTCATAGAAATAAGCTGGTTTAAAATCACTACTCTGCTAGTCTATACTTCGTCAAAACTTACTGAAGCTGCATTGTATGTTACCTCTGTGAATCAACCTTCTTACTGCCAGAAATTGTCTTTCAGGTTCTATGCCTCTTTTCTCCCACTTACAAATTATAAACTGACTTAAAATGCAGTGTGCTTCAAAATTAAAATGAAAGTATCAGGTCTCATGCAAATTTGTTAAAACCCCAAATTACCACAGTAAACCTGAATAGATACAAGCCTATATTCACATGTTTTGCATCTTTGGCTTTCATTGTGCTCAGCATATTACAATGTAACATGTGCTTCCAATGACTCAGATCAGCAAGATGATCAGAACAACTTTGAAGTATATTTGCAGTATATGTGCCATCCTCACAGGGGGTTTTATTCAGGTATATTTGACATGGCAAATTGTAATTCTTTATGCCCATTTTAAAACCCAACAAACCCTAACCCTTAAGACTTTTATTTACTGACGCCGTTTATTCCTGAACTGCTTGAAAATAACTTGACAAAGCTGACGTTCCAAACAAAGACCACACTTCCTGTTCTTACAGGGAATCTGGAACACCATCAATGTTTTGTTCAGCTTGCATAAGTCACAACTGATTGGCCACAGTCCCTGTGGGCATGCCATTTCATCCAGACTGGACGGTTCATTAGTCATAATTACTATAACTGTACAGCAGAGACTGCAGTTTTATCTCATCATACATCTTTGATAAAGCTGCTTCTATTTCTGCTTCATCAGCATGTGAAGTTACATTATTGGCGCTTTCATTTTGCAATCTGTGATTAACATCGGTTCTTCTGCTTATAAAACGCGCACCAAAATTCAAGATAACACACGAAGTAAGGCCACGGCGTGACCACTGTTTGAACTTTGCGTTAGAAATCCTGCAGCAGTTATTGCTGCAGAGGAAGAATAGACTCTGAAATGACAGAGTCGCTACGAAAATTTAACCAAGGAAGTACCAACAACGCAGTTTGTAAGAGAATAAAATAAGGCTGCTGGTTTCTAACGTGAACTGTGACATGTTAGAAAAATCTCTCAGCTTGCTACGAAGGTTACACACAGGAAATTTCTGACAACTGCTGGGTCAATCAGCATTTTTCAGGTAGTGTTTATGCAATTGCAGAAAACGAAAGCCTGCAACATAAAGAACCACGGTGAAACTGACAGCCACCGCGCTGCACTCCAGTTAGCAAACAGATGCTAAAACACTTAAATCTAATAAGGACTGCGAATGCAATCTTTAGCAAAATGCATGTAAAAGTCTCACATTAAGGTATTTCCTTGTTGTGATGCTTGTTGTTGATTTTTCCATCTTATTGTGTGATAATAGGGAACACAAAGGCTGGTGGCACCATCTGAATGTGCAACGTGTACCCATGATAGGCCACATAAACAGTCATAATCGACAGCTACATGCAGGCACTGAGGCTGCAAAAATCCCAGAGTAATTAGTGTTGTCTGAATGCAATGACATCTGTTTTCTCATGGTCCTCTAGACTTGTCAGGCCAATAAGATGTATATGAAAAAATATGACAAGCATCGCAAATGCCCTTCTGAAAGGTCTCACTTTGGGAAAAGCTGAAGGAATGACACGTGCCACCTCTTTTTTGCCAATATACCTAAAAGCCAAAGCTTGAAGATTTGAAAAAGGTCTTTTGAGTCACTTAACATTTGACTACGGAAGGTTTATTCAGAACAGAGCACCATGCTTAGGAAAGAACATATTGCAGCAGCTTTTGTTCTTTTAAAAAAGCAAGCTTTGTTAACAGAAGAAGAGTAAATGTGACTGTTTATTTCTGACCAGTGTGCTTACACATCTGTGTCATCACTATCTCCCTTCTTAATTAAAGCAGCAGACACCACATAGACCACAATAATGTATGTCTACATACATTTTTTAATATTATTATTATTATTATTATTATTATTATTTTGCTTAAAGAGTGCAACAACAACAGTTTCATAGCCTTGCCTTCTGACATTGCAAAAACACTGTACCCTTTTCATCTGAAGACCTAAGCTTTTGTTTTAGGATTCACAGCCTTTTTCCTTAATATGCCTATCCCCCCATTCTTTTTCTGGACTGTAGCATGTTTGAGCATGCGTTTTCTCCAAGAAAGACATTAGTCATCATTAACAGAAGCCCTGACACCAAGTCTAAGTGCCTCTCCACAATGACCAAGTGGCAATCATCTTTCTCTTACCCTGTCACTGCTGATTAGGGGGTTCTTTCATGAAAATTTAATTTGTCGCCTTTCTACAGCTCCTTTTTACATTTCTGCAATAACACAGCATGCCAGCAACACTAAAAATACAGCATAGGAGGCTGTACCTGTTTATAAGAAAAGGTAAGATTCAGACTGCATGGCTGTACTTTTTACCTAGTTTAACAAAACAAAACAAAACAAAAACAAAAAAAAAACAAAAAACAAAAAAAAAGCCCCTGCAGGATGAAGAAAACAACTGACAGAAGGAAAAGCTCCCATTAAATACAGAAGGTCTCAAACAACCTGGCATACTTTTGATCCAACCAATTGAAAATTTTTTCCTCTGGAAGATAGCTAGCCAGCCCCTCTTCCAAAGCTTTGTTCAATAGGCAAATAGGTAAATGCAATACCAAAACAGATTTTTACAACTAGTTAATTTCATAACTGCTCCAAATACACAGGTACTAAGGTTTTTAGCTTATATAAATATTTATTAAAAGATTTCATAATCCAGTGATAAATTTCAACCTCACTTCTTGAGTCTGTGTCAACACTGCCCTTGCAGTTAAAGAGCCAGCCACGAAGAAAACAGCTTTAGCTGCTGCAGACAGATGAAAGTTTCAGTCACAGATGATACTTCGCAGCTATTCAACACACACAGTCTCAGGTTCCTGCTCTGTGTAACATTACAAACATTGTTGAACAAGATACCATAGCAATGAGTTATTTTAAGGAAGTTTTTCAAAACATTTACTCTTCTGCTTTATTTCAATTTGTCTAAAGACTTTTTTTAATTATAAGCATATGCTATTTTGTTAACATCTGTGCACAGCACAAAACCTGACTGAATTCCAACTTCTGAAAAAATGCAGATAACTTACACCCCTCAAATAAAGTAACAATATTAGAAAACTTCATGAAATTCAGATTAAGATGCATGAGTTCATTTAACTGATTTTCCATACAGGTAAACTTAAAAAAAAAAAACAAAAAAAACCCCCACCACTTATTACAATTTTTATGTTCTCCCAATATCTTTCAGAATTTAATTAAGTGTAAAGCTAAAATCTGGATCTACCTCTATTAAACTCAGAAACCACAGCTAGTAAAATCCAACTCATAAAAACTTTATTCAGCTTCCTAGAGTATTGGTCCTCCACTGTTGACCCAAAACAGCATTGGTAGCCAGAACAGAAACTGTATTGCTAACACTTTGGATTTATAAGAAACCTCCAATATCTTTAAATAGTCTCCAGATATGAAATTTAAGAAGAGGAAACTAGGAATTAAAAGTGGATTTTGAATGGCAGACTGTGATTGTTGTACTGCTATGGCAGTATAACCTTGATTAAATGCAGAGCAACACTAAAGTAAAAACAAAGCCCTGCCATGGTAACCTAAATTAACTACTGAAGCAGATCATGCTGATACAGAAAGCTGGTATTTTGAGCTATTTCGCTCAAACTCAAGAAAATCTTTGACTTTCTAGAGGGCACAAAATAAAGTCAACCTCTCGTGGCCGCACAGCTCCCATTGTTCTGTTCCCCGCGTTCTCCTCGGCTCCTTGCCTGACGAGCCAGGAACGCAGATGTCGAGATCCTTGCTCTGCATCCATGTCAAGTTCAAGTACGGGAAGTTTAGCTCTTTGACTCCCCCCTCCCCCCCCCAGCTCCAAGTCACTTGTCAGTAAAAGGTTGGGCGATTTATTGACCAGTGCAGGATGCCTACTGTCAGTACTGAAGGAAATATGAGCGGGGGCTGTCGCTACTGTTCTGGAGCTCATTGATAATGACATACCTGCCTCTGTCACCCATTACCCATACTACAAACTACTTAGACCTAACTGAAAAATCAATAGCCTACTTGCGCCGGTTCCTGTGGCTGCCTCCTTTGATTGTCAGCTCCTGTCTAGGGTCAGCACTTACATGAAAGGGGCTGTGACTGCCTGATGCTTTCAGGACAACCTAACGATATGAAACTAGCCAACAGAACAGTAAATTCTGTCCCCCTGCCCTCCTCATCAATTAGGCTTTGACTAGGCTTGCCTGTAGAAACCTGACCTTTTAAGTTTAGGTGAATATGGAACTAGCTGAACACGCCATTGCCCTCAGCACTGAGCCAGGAAATCCACTGACAGGTTAAACAAAACAGAAGGTTGTAACTGTCATAATTTGCATTGCACTTTCACGCCAACAAGGGTGTTATCAGTGGGGGCAAGCCCTGGAACACACAACGCAAGCACCCTAAGTCACTCTCCTCATAAATTTTCAAGTGAAGGGAGATAAAACATAAATTCACAAATGACCGCACATTTCAAGCCCCACTTTCTTTCAAGTTCGCACTCTGGAAGCCCCCAAAGTACACAAACAATTCCCCTTTGGAGGCACGCTGGCATGCAGATGCCAGTCAGAATGAACCTCCAGGACAGATGACTGATGGGGAAAAGTCACCTGCCTGTGCCTCTGAAGGACTCCTGTATTAGGTTTATTCTCCGTTGAGTATTTGTATGCATCAATACGAAACATAAATGGAAAGTACATAGGCACACACCTGTATTTCAGAGCAGCAGGTAGCCATAAATTATTTGAAAATCCCCAGAGAGTCCTAACTGGCACTTCTGAGTAGTATCCACTTGTACATCCTGCACCTTGGAACTCCATTAGCAACTTCTAAATATCCCTGTGACTACAACTAAATGATAAATGTTACATTTTAATACATGTGCCCTCCTCCAAAGAATATTGACAACCATGAAGCAAAGAACTAAAGCAAGAAATCTCAGATCTAAAGCAAAGGATGAAAAATAATCTGAAGTTTAATATAACAGGTTTTGTAACTATCTATAGATTTTTTTTTAAAAGTTGATAGCTGAATGCCTTGCTCCTCCTTTCTTCCAAAATAAATAAAATAAATAAAAAAAAGAAATAAATAAAAGAAAAGAAAATACTTTTAAAGTCTCCAATTAGTGCTCCTTTCTTATATATTAATTTTCAATCAAAAATTATTTTATGTCCTTTTATGCTCCTGCTTCCATGGGCCTGCCATACACAATATAAGCATTACTGGAAAATGCAGACAGCATGAGTGATCCAAACTTGAACACCAAACTTCTTCATACCATGAAAGGACCGGCTACGTCTACGAACTGTAGTTAATAGTAATTCTTTAAAACTCTGAGGAAGCTAGGAGTTTTCAGTGGACTTTATTCAGTGCATACAGTTAACAACTGTTAATGTAAATATACAAACTACTCCTAGAAATCCCAGGCAAGCTTCAGAACAATAATTTAAGTAATGCTTTTTACTCTACAGCTGGACCCTTTTAACTCATGCACCCTTAATATCCGTCTCACAGTGCCAGATACAAGAATGAGCTCTTGGTAAATAAGCGAGAGGAAAAATGCTGCCTTTTGGTTTTCAGCTTTTAAGACTCAGTTCCAAAACTCCAGATACCCTTGTAAGCTTTACTTCTGAATGCTGCCTCAACATATGCCAGCTGCTGCATTTAGCTTATTTCAATTGCACTTTTTGAAATTGCAAGTCAGAAAGGAAAACTGCTGAATTACAAAAAGGCAAAAACTTATGTCATTAAAGCTTCAGATAACATGTTACACTGCAATATTTGTTACATTGTAACAAATATACAATGTTCTAAACATGCACAAATGCAGAGAAGACTCCTCGAAAACGAAAGCACAGAACTGCGTTAAAGCCCTTTTAGATAAACAGAACGGCAGTAAGAATTAATATTGTACTCCAAACAAACTACAGAGCAAACACTAGTTAAAAATGGTAGACCTAATTGAGTCTGGATGGTCCCCTTTACAGACCTAATGCAATGATTAACTATGCATCTGGTAGCATGTCAAGTCCTTTTTGTGTGCCTATCTGATAGTAAAGTGAAAGGGCATGGACAGTGTCCAGTCCCAGCAAGCAAATCATTTGGAAGCAGTCATAGCCATAGATCAAAGATTTTTCACTCTATCCAGAGTCTATTTAAACACACCAACCCAGCCCCTTGTTGCAGACAAAACCAGTTAGAAAATAAGAAAGACTCCTTGGGATACAAAGATATAAAAGGAAGATAGAAGTAGAAAATGAAGAAAAGAAACAGACTGGCAGAACCTTGATTTCCATAGGCCAAGACAGCTGGTTTACATCCTAGTTTTATTTCAGATGGTTAAAGAAAAGGAACAATTTCCATCTCTTAGATCACCAAATATTATTTCAATTAAGCTATGCAGATGGCTTCTATACATTATTTGAGCCAATGCAGTTTCCCCTTTCCAGCAGCGAGAGATGGTACCTTGAACTATTTTGCACACAGGTTTTACCTAATTCATAAAAAAATTAAAAAGAGAGCAGCATATTAACATGGAGAAGTTATTTTGAAATAAGATATGTGCAGCAAGATATAAAATAGGAATAGCTATGATTTGATTCTCTCACTAGAAGTAGCAACAAAACCCCTGCAATGGTTTTATAAGTTGTAGTTTACTACTTTTATGTCAACACAGTACTTTCAAACGATAAAAATTCAATGCTATGAAGTACAATACACAGAAAAGTAGATGTTTCTAACTGTGCATTTAATTTGAATGGGGGAACAGTTAGAAGACTGCTTAAACAGGATTTTTTTTGAATTAAATTAAAATTGCATGCTTTTTCTGTCAGATCCAAAGTGAAAACAAAATCATCTTAAAATACAGGGAGGAGAGTGAGGGAGAGACTCGATATATTCTATGCTGGTCACCAGTGCTATCGAGAAGATTGAGCCCGCTCTGTTCTCTCCTCCCACAACACCCTTTCCCTTTATAAACTGCCCTCACAGAAATCCACTGAAAGGTTATAACCTGTACAGTGGCTGCTGAGGAGCAGAGGATTTCACACTGCTATGTGTTGTACTTGAAAAAGCACTTTTTTAAACATAAGCTTTATAAACGAGGAGCTTTTGCCTCTGGACCTAGAAACTGACATTTTAAAAGAGTATAGCTCAGACACTTTTAGGTTAACTTATACATATGCTTTGTCTTGACAGGGCTGCGTGAAGATTTTGATCTCTAGAATAGCTGTCTGACCAGCAAAACCACACAGCCCATTGTTTGTTGGCATCATTATGCATATGTGCAGAGACATCAACATCTAAGGCAATAAACACAGCAATCATCTGCAGCTACTAACAAAAAAAGCCAAAAGCCTGCAAATTAATCATTTTTTCATTTCAAAATGTTTGATTTTGCTTATAAAACCTTTGTATTTTTCATACTTTTAAAACAAGAGCTGAATCAGCCTCACAGCATTTTTAAGAACCAGACATTATCTCTGCAGCCCACCTCATATTTTTTCTCAAGCAAATAACTGTTAATGCATTCAGCTGGAGGTGAAGCTGAGAAAATCCTGGCATGTTACATGCTCCCACTTGTGCTATTAAAAAAAAAGTGATGCTATTAATGTAATTAATCAGTTATTATAAATAAAGACCAGCCAATGCACATGAATTTGGTTATTTCTACCGGATGAAACAGCATGCACCCACCCCAACTGCATCCAAACAAAAGGCCCACACGAAGTTTTAACAAGAAGTCTACAAAAGCACTACAACTGTTCTTTTTTAGTACATGTCCGATTTTCCCTGATTGCCAACTTATTAAAGGTATACCTACAAAACAGTATTTAGCATTCAAACCAGTCTACAGCTCAAAGAAGTCACGGTTTGTCACCATGCAAAAAGAGAAGATGCTCCCTTTAATACAAAGTTCAAAGCATTAGAGAAAGTCCCTCAGCAGCAGATTGCTTACGGTTAAACACCAGATTATGAACACATTCACATTTTAAGACCGAACAGGAAGGCAGAAATAAGCTACTTAAAGGAGTAGCTGGAACCATCCCCTTTCCCGCTGAAGAAACGAAAGCTAGGGGAGACTTAGAAACATGTATAAATTCTTTAATTGGCACATCACTCAATCTTCACAGGAAAAAAAAGTACAAGATTTATACAACACTTTATAAACACTGACGAGATACATGAATGACATTCGTAAAAATGAAATCATCTTTTCTCCTCTGCTGTGTGCCATCAACTAACTTCATACACACAGACCTTAGAAGAGATCAGCAGATACTAAAGCCAAGCCATGACTCCCAAAAAGAGGCACACACTGCACACCATCGAATGTAAAAGGAATTTTACCCCTCCAACCCAGTGCAGCATTGGCTGTTAACTATTAACCCGGTTCTGCCGTGGAGAAACACAACGTGCATTACTGAATCATTTCTTTTCAAATCCATACATTCCCTGCAGCAGTTCAAGCTTCATCAGCAGTGCAGGAATGTATGAAAATGACAGGCAAAGGGCACTAGCTCTTTTCCCATACAGTTCTTCTATAAATGGAAGCAGAGTCCTACAAAGCACTTAAAGCTAAGAATGTTTGAAGACTGATCTCCAGGAAAAAAATAATACAATGTGAGGTTCCACAAGCAGATTAATTATTCCGTTTTCTGCAAAACTGTTTCCATTAAATTAAAGGACAGAGAGGAAACCAACTACTAGAAAATAATGGAATGCTAGCTGGGTCTCATCTGCAAAGCTGCCATGAACAAAGCATATACAAACACATACATATTTCATACGCTATTCTTAAAAATACTTCTCAGCCCTTTTGGGAGCACCTGCTCCTGAATTCACTTTTCCCTCTCCCTCTCAGCAAGGGAGAGAAAAAGGACAAGCTTGGCAGAAATTCTTTAATAGCCTTAAGTCAATTTGATTAAACTTTGATTTATCTTAAAAATTACACCTTCTATCAGTAGCATGATACAGAAACTTTAAAATACACCAGTCGTGATTAAAAGGCTCTGAAATATTTAACGTATGCCACGTTGATAAGCTGGTTAGGCAATCAAATGCAAGTAGGCTGTATCATAACACAGCAAGAAACTTGCATGCTTATTGCTAAAACTCTGAGCTGCTTTCTAGCTTTTTTCTTTTGTTGTTTCAGTGGTTAACACAAATACATAGCGTTCTCTTGACAGGAGGAAAAAAAAAAAGTCTTAATGGCAGCCCTTCGCTGCTACTTTGCCATCCTGAGTGTGAAGAAAACACCGTGGCACATCCCATGGCTGCACGGCTGGATTTACACCCGCCCGAGCTCCCCGCCGTACGAGCGGGAGGGGGCAGGAGGAGCCAAGGCAAGAGCAAACACTGCACACCGCGTCCCCTTCCCAGTATCTTTTTACAGAAGCCCTCGCTAACAAAACACTATAGCTCCAGGCAGCGGCATGCTGATGTTGGCACTGCTTAAACCAAACAAACACGATGTTTAACAGTCAAATAAAATGTCCCGCAGCCTCCCTAATGAATTTGTCAAGGACCATCAGATCACCCCCGCCCCTGCCTCATTAACTCAAGTATGATGAGACGGATTATAACGAGAGAATACAGATCAATCGGTCTGAAGACTTCAAGTGGCTTTTAGCCCTGAGAGTTTCCCTCTCGGCGGCACACACACGCACACGGTCTTTTTTAATGGAATACAGTATCTCCTGCTGCTGGAGGGGATGCCACTTCGTTTTATACACCGTCAAGGAGCTGTTGATGGACTTCTACACTAACATACATAAAAGCAGAGGTGACAAGGGCTCTTCAATTATAGCCTCCTCGGATCCTGTTCCTCCTTCAATTATTCATCCCAGCGAGAGCAAATTCCGCCACAAATGAAGCTGGTCTTAATGCAGTGCGGCCACAAACGCCGAGACACAGGAGAGAAGGGTTTCACGTGCATTATTTGCTGGAAGTGTTTAAGTTTATTGCTCAAATGATGTTTCTAATTAGCGTTGGGGCAATAAATTAAAGTCAGCTTTTGTTTAGCTGATTTATTATTTACTGGGGCTTCAACCTCAGGCAGGAAAATTGGTAATGAATTGTTTTAAATCTGAACACTGGTAACGCTACATCATTAGGCACCTTTTCGGCGGGGGCGGGGGGGGGTGTGTGTGTGAAGGGAATCGCCCCCTCCTCCTGCTTTTACTCTGAAAAAAGGAACGCGTGTCCCCCCGCCATTGCCCGGGCCGCCTGAAGGCTCCGGCATCTCCTCCGCGCCCAGGACACGGTAACCCCTGGGCTGGGCACTCTCTGCGGGAAGCAAGACCCCGCGGAGCCCTCCTGCCCACCTCTGCTCGGAGGGTG
Organism: Cnemophilus loriae; assembly: GCA_013397755.1. Lineage (NCBI taxonomy): Eukaryota > Metazoa > Chordata > Aves > Passeriformes > Corvidae > Cnemophilus > Cnemophilus loriae. Next base: position 1,400,980 of record VZTF01001115.1, read on the forward strand.
GATGTGCAGAGCCCTCGCCGGCGCGGAGAGCGGTGCCAGCCCGGCAGCGAGTACGCCCCGGGCCGCCCCGGGAGCTTTGACGGCGGCGTGTGAAAGGGAGCCCTAGCCCTAAGTAACTCTTCCCTTTGCCGGAGGGCAGTCGGAGGCGAGGCGTAGGACCGTGGCTGCTCCTCCGCCCGGCCAGCCGAGCCGCGCAGAGAAGCTCCGCGCAAGCGAAGCGCAGCGATGCCCGCCCGGCGCTGCCGCCCGCGCCTACGGAGCCTCCGAGCGCCCCGGGCGGCTGCGGCTGCGGCCCCGGGAAGGCGGCAGCTCCGCAGGCACTTACCCGCGCCCCGGGGCGGAGAGCCCCGCTCCAGCCCGCGCATCCCCGGGACGCCCGGAGACCGTGCGAGCAGCGGCGCCAAGGCCCTGACGAGCCAGCGACTCTGCCCTCGTGGCAGCCTGCCCCCTCTCCCCCACCCCTCGGAAGCTGCTCTCCTCAGAGCCTTCCCTGGGCTCGTCTCCGTCCCGACGGGGCCGGGCCCGGCGGGGACACCTGACACCGCCGCCAGCACCGGGCACCGCGGGCCGCCGGGACAGCCCCCCCACCATCCCCGGGCGCGGAGTGCCCCGGCGGCAGGCAGGGAAGCAGGAAGGGAAGCAGGGAGCCGATCCTCTCCTCGCGGAGGTCGGAGCCGCACCGGCGCCGGGCACGTCCATACTTACTTCTTGCAGCGGTACGGTCGGCACCAGACATGTTTCTCATTTAAACGCACACAGAAAACAGACGGCGGTATTTTCTTTATTAAAATCAACCAGCTGCAGCGAAAGGAGGAGAGCGCAAGGAACCGAGGCCAACCGCTGCGAGCGGGTTACCGGGAGGCTGCACAGAGGAGCGCACCGCGTCTCCGCACGGTCACGGCCCCGGTCCCGGCGGGGCTCCCGGGCGGCGAGAGCCGCCCGCACCCCGGGACTGCACGGCCCAGGGGAGGGCAAAGCAGCTACGGGACACACGCAGCCTTGTCCCGAGCACTAGAGGTGTGGAAATTGCCCTCTCTTCCAGCCTAAGTTCCCGCAGGAGAAGCAGATCTGGCTGCTCTGCAGCAGGTACTGCCCCGGGGCTCCCTCCGACCTGACACCACGGAGCTACGGCTTTATGTCCAAACCATTCAATATTCTGTATTAATACAAACTTGCATAACATATCGTTTCCTTTCGAATAACTCAATCCTGCGCTTTAGGAGGATGAAAAGAACTTTATGGCACAAGATTTATCTAAATTAAGGTGACTGGGGGCAGTAAAACAAGGTGTGCCACGCCGCTCCGGTGACGGTCTCACTTTCACTGCTGCANACAGCTCGGCGGCGATTGGCGGCGCGGCCCCGCCCCGCGCCCGCGCGCGGCCCCATTCATAAACTACAGGGCCCGGCGGCAGCGCCGCGAGAGAGACGCGGGCACACGGCGCGGCAGGAGCGGAGCGAGAGGCGCGGACAGCGGGAGCCTCGGCGCGCACTTCCAGGGGTGGGGAGGGGGACGAGAAGCCAACCCGGGCACGGCAGCTACGCCCTCCTCCCGCTCAGGATAAAACACAGTCTTGTGCAAAGAAAACAAACAAAAAAAAAAATCCAACAACTCCTCTCCATACAGTCTCTCTCACAACAATCCATGTAGAGCTGCAGGACGGGAATGAGAGATCACAGACCAAGTGCACCCGTCTGCGCGTAAAGATAGAGACAGCCACAGAGCCGGGT
>VZTF01001115.1:1402791-1445291 GCA_013397755.1 Cnemophilus loriae
CCCGTCATTAAGCGAAGTAAGATTTATGCCTGCGGTGAAGCCCCGGCCCGCCTCTCCCCTGTCCCCGCACGCACCCGCACTGCCGCCGGGTCCCCTCGCAGCGAGCGGAGGGAGCAGCGAGCTCACCTCGCCCTTCACCGGCCGCCACGGCGAAGTTACAGGGTTTATTTCCCCCCACCCCGCGCCGGGTGGCGGGACGCTCCGAGCCTCCCTCCCGGCTCCCCTGCAGCCCATCCCGGCTCCAAGCCCTGGCGCGGGGCCGGGGCCGGGGCGGGAGCGCGGGCGCGTGTGCGNAAACACAGTCTTGTGCAAAGAAAACAAACAAAAAAAAAATCCAACAACTCCTCTCCATACAGTCTCTCTCACAACAATCCATGTAGAGCTGCAGGACGGGAATGAGAGATCACAGACCAAGTGCACCCGTCTGCGCGTAAAGATAGAGACAGCCACAGAGCCGGGTTCGGCCAACGCCTCCAGCAGGAAAAGGGAAATCAACAACACCCCCTGACAGTCTGAGGGAGCGGCAGCCAAACTCATGCACATCTCTGGCGGTGCCACGGACTGAAAGAGAGAGAGAGAGAGGCAGACAGACAGACAGACACAGAGTTCACTCTTCCGCTGTGGGCATTGCTCGCATTCTTCTCTTCCTCTCGTACCGTGTGCGGTTTTAAACTTCGCCGCCGACCGGCTCTTCTGCGGGGACCTTCTGCGAGTCCTGGGGAAGTTTGTTTGCTGCTTTGGGGTTTTTTTCCATGAACTATTGAAACGGCACTTTTGTCGCTGCGCGGGGGGGTGGGCGCCTGAGCGCAGAGGCAGCCCAGACTTCCCTGCCCCCATCGCCATCCAAAACTTTGCGCTCCGGGAGCCCGCGGGGGCTGCCCGCCGCTCCGGCACCGGCTCCGGCATCACCACCACCGCCGCCCGCTCCTCCTCCTCCTCCTCCTCGCCGGGGCAGCGCTGGGCTTCGCTCCTTTGTGCTTCGCCGCCCTCCCCGATTTCTTTAATTGCTCTCACTGGCGCGCCGCTGCCGCCTTCTTCCCGGAGGCGGTGGGGGTCTGCGATTTGGCTAGTGCCCTCCGCAAAGCTGCAGCCACCGCTAAAGCATTGGATCCCTCAACGTACTGCGAGAGCCCGGTGTACAGCCCGGACCTGTGCCCCAACATGATCGCCGCGCAGGCCAAGCTGGTCTACCAGCTCAACAAATACTACACGGAGCGCTGCCAGGCGCGCAAGGCGGCCATCGCCAAGACCATCCGGGAGGTGTGCAAGGTCGTGTCGGACGTGCTGAAGGAGGTGGAGGTGCAGGAACCGCGCTTCATCAGCTCCCTAAGCGAGATCGACGCCCGCTACGAGGGGCTGGAGGTGATCTCGCCCACCGAGTTCGAGGTGGTGCTCTACCTCAACCAGATGGGCGTCTTCAACTTCGTGGACGACGGCTCCCTGCCGGGCTGCGCCGTGCTCAAGCTGAGCGACGGCCGCAAGCGCAGCATGTCCCTCTGGGTGGAGTTCATCACCGCCTCGGGCTACTTGTCCGCCCGCAAGATCCGCTCCCGCTTCCAGACGCTGGTGGCCCAGGCCGTGGACAAGTGCAGCTACCGGGACGTGGTGAAGATGATCGCGGACACGAGCGAGGTGAAGCTCCGCATCCGGGAGCGGTACGTGGTGCAGATCACGCCCGCCTTCAAGTGCACCGGGATCTGGCCGCGCAGCGCGGCGCAGTGGCCCATGCCCCACATCCCCTGGCCCGGCCCCAACCGGGTGGCGGAGGTGAAGGCGGAGGGCTTCAACCTGCTCTCCAAGGAGTGCTACTCGCTGACGGGCAAGCAGAGCTCGGCCGAGAGCGACGCGTGGGTGCTGCAGTTCGGCGAGGCCGAGAACCGGCTGCTGATGGGCGGCTGCCGGAACAAGTGCCTCTCGGTGCTGAAGACGCTGCGCGACCGGCACCTGGAGCTGCCCGGGCAGCCCCTCAACAACTACCACATGAAGACGCTGCTGCTGTACGAGTGCGAGAAGCACCCGCGGGAGACCGACTGGGACGAGGCGTGCCTGGGCGACCGGCTGAACGGCATCCTCCTGCAGCTCATCTCCTGCCTGCAGTGCCGGCGCTGCCCCCACTACTTCCTGCCCAACCTAGACCTCTTTCAGGGCAAACCCCACTCGGCCCTGGAAAGCGCTGCCAAACAGACCTGGAGGCTAGCCAGAGAAATCCTCACCAATCCCAAAAGCCTCGACAAGCTATAGGGTTAACACGCCCGCGCACAAAAACTCGCCCTCCGTAAACAACAACAGCGCCTAAAAAACTTTTTATTTAACGCGAACGACGACGGAAAGAGGCGGCGAAAGACACGCGCCCCCGCCATCCCCCCCACCCACCTGCAGCTCGGCCTTTAAAAACTTGCCGACGGTTTTCCCGGCATAAACTCTCACCGCCTTGCACGGAAGAAGGGAAGAGCCTCTCTCCTCCTGTCCTCCAATGTGAATTTTTAAAAAGTCACAAAAAGAAGCGATCGGACTTTTGCAACTTCAAAACGAAACCCGAAAGGTACATTTTCCAATCCATGTATAGTCCTTTTCTTATGCTCTCTTGTTTGCCTGAATGTTGTCACCAAGTGAAAAAAATTATTTAACTATATGTACAAATATCCCTTTAAAAAAGTTTTACTGATGTTAAATGTATTTCGGTGCCAAGGTCAGATTATGTACCCCATAACTGACTTGTTGCAAATAGTAATAAAAATATTACTTTAACTTTACGCTTTTTGTGAATGGTTCTTAAATTCAGGCAAGTAGATTCTTTCTGAACCTCAGAAGGAATTTTTTTAAAAGAAAAGAAACCATGAGATGTAAAGATAGGCTAAACGCAACACCTAGCCCAAGCCTTAGCTCAGCATATTGACTGATGTTTTCTAAATCTCCCTCTAGTATCCATTAAAAAAAAAAAAAAGTGCACCTAAGAAAAAAAATCTTATATATTCTGTAGTTCAGCATGTGACAACATCTGCTGTATTTCCATTACCTTAAGCTTCTGTTCTAAATCTTGGAATATATGGAGCATTGTACAGCAGCTCACCACAGTTTAGTCACAATTACAGCATGCCTTTTCCTACCCCACAGTCGTTTCTTTTCCCTTTAATTTTTTTTTTCCTTATGGTATTCCTTCCTTTTTATTTTCCCCCAGTAAATCTCGAGCGCTGCATTTTGTTTTTAAAATCCATCGCTGTTTGCTTTCGCTTCCCAGAGCGAACGCGCTATCCATTTGACTTTGACACGAAGGAAGTATAGATCTACCCTGAATAATTAATGCAATTTAGAGCAGCCGGTCGATATTTTTTTTAAACAAACATTTGTTTTTGCCCAGATTTTTAAGTACAGCATAAAATCGCACCGCAGCATTGTCAGACGGGGAGATAAGCAGGAATCCGTCAGGAAACCACCCGATCCTACACCGGCACCCGGGCGCTCTCTGCCGATCTCCTTCCCTGCCCGAGCCCCCTCTCTCAAAGCGAGGCTCTGCCTGATTCCCTGTACCGATTTCGCTTTAAGCTTGCTCGGGACGGCTGAGAAATACTGGCAGGATTTTTAGCGGGAGAAGATTCCTAAGCTTTAAAAACGTTAGCGTTACCCGCTCGAGCTGGCCGAAAGATTGCAACGCCGGCTCAAGCATTTAGAGCAAGTTTTCATGTCCTTTCGTGGGCGGGGGGGGGAGGTAAAAAAAAATGTTAAGTTCTTGCCTCAGAGGACTATATTCGTTTATTTTTGGACGGAGACGGAAAGAAATAACCATTCAAACTTGAGCTGCTTTTGCCTTTGAGTTTAAAAACGAAATTCTCGATGGCGGCAGCAGCCGGGGCGATGGAGCGGGGTACGCGGGGCCACCCTGCCCGGCGGAGCGGGCGCACCTCGGCCCCGGCCCCGCCGCTGCGTCCGCAGCCCCTCCAGCCCCGGCTGAGCTCCGCAAGTCTTTTGTGGAGCCATCTGAGCGCCTTCCACAGCGCTGATCCCGGATCACCTGGCAGAACGATCTTAGCCCGCGAGGCTACCCTTTCCTTCCCAAAACAGCCCGGAGCCCGCGTATAAACTCTGATCGTATCGCTGCCGATGCTATCGCTACCTAAGGCAGGTTTTCCTTCAGGAACTTGTCACAATGTTTTCTTTTCAGTAGTTTAGACAAATATACAGGGAACTTAAATTTATCAAACAGATGAAGCCTCATTAATTAAACAGGCCTGCTGATCTTACAGCGGATTAGTTGTTGGGGCTTTTTTTTTTTTTTCCAAGGGGCATTTTCTACAGCAGCTCGTCATCGCTACCGAAGTACATTGACTTCAGCACAGGGTGGGGCAGGGAAGCGTTAATGCTTGAAAAGAAGCTGTTTGTAAGATTACTTAGTTTTTAAAATAAAATTATTCAGATCTGATTTTTAGCTCCCCTCCATCCCTGAGACACTACAAAAGGTCTTTTTTATTTTAAGACCTTCAGCTAAAGTAACATCGCAAGCAGAACATGAGGTGTAGCCAGTATTTCATGTAATCAACTCCTCCTGTTATAAGAACTCTAAGAAAATCTCTCAGATACAGAATAAAAGATAGAGTCAAGCCAAACCAGAATGCCTGCTCACAGCTAAGAAAACAACCTCTACCAAATACTGGGAAACAGGAGAAAAGAAGGCTAACTATATGTTATATGTCAATGTTCCCACAAAACATGTAACAGGAATGGTAAGAATTAGTAACTGTACTCAAAGACCCTATGTGCTAAACATGAAAACCAAAAGTGCAGAATAATGCCGATTTTTCTCATGTTAATACAATACAAAGCAGAACATTTTAGATGGAAAATGCAATAGAGAGTAACATATCAAACTAACTTTACATTTCACATTTGTATCCTTTTCATCATTAAGTGGGGTTTTTTAGTTAAATGGGGGGGGATGTTCGTGAAACATAACAGAAGGAGTAAGCATATAAAAATTTTAAGCACTATCTCTTACTTAAAATAATTTCCAATATATTTCAAAAATTCTTCAGGACCAAAAAAAAAGTTAAATCTCATTTATGATATCACATAAAATCACAATTCTAGTTAATTGCTTATATAAAAATCTAGCTCGAACAATCTGAGAGCACTGCTTTTCAAAATAATTTTTTTCCCTATAGGATTTGGTAATCCCAGCTTTCAGACTCACCGATGCCATTTTTAATACAGACAAGAGCAATTTACTCAGTAGGAACAAAGAACTGAACTGGTGCTTAACTCACAAGGTATTCTCTCTACAGACAAGCAGAAAACCACTACTTCTTCCAGAAAAATCCTTCCCAAAGAAATTATTACCCTGTGAAACATTAGGCAGGTATTTAAAAAACCAAGTGCCACGACTATACTTAAGTTGTGAGAATATTTACCAGTTGCATCCTACTTTTGAAATGTTGCTGTAACATTGTAGAAAACATTCAAGTGCAATGTTATTAAGCTAATTGCACAATATGCTGCCTTTGAAATTGGAATGTTACTGAAGGTTACTAATTTTAATCAAAAGATGAGTAGTCAAGCAACCCAGAGCAAATAAAGTTTGTGGAAATTAGCAAGTCAGCTCAGAAACATCTTTTAGGAGAGCAATTACGTTTTATGCTTAGGCACAATAAACAATAACGGGCCCTGTAAAACGTCTTATGGAGTAACATGACACAAGCACTGCAAACTTAAGAGTGTGGGAAGTTCAGCGCTGTTTTACACTGACATTTGCTAAAAATGGGAAAGTAAAACAAAGTATTTGGGCTAAAAGCCTTGCTGAACTTCCCCATATTCACACAAGCCTGCGATTCAAGATGTCTTTATTTCAGACGTGTCTCCCTGGAGCTTTATTCGCAGCAAGCTAATTAACATTCAAGTAGGGTCGAATTGTGGGAGGGGGACAAAAAGGAGTAGGAAAGGAGGTGTCACCTATGTGAAGTTCAGCAACATATATGGTCAGTGGCAAAGTTATTAAAGCAGCAACACTGCAGCCCAATAGAGGTAAAGGAAGTCAAGTGAAGAATTAAAGGTCTTAGGTAATTTGTCATCATCTCTCAGAGCTCAGGGTCAATGATCTCTTACCTTTGGGTCGATTTTCTTAAAACTAGGATCTTCTTCATCCACCTCAAAGTAGAGCTCAGAAAGAGTGATGGAAAGAGTGCCTTTCACTACTACAGAGGGTGCCACAAGCTGAGCTGGTGTGCTGAGGGCCACTGGACCTGCCAAAGCGGGAGAACACCAACAATGTTCAAACCGAAAAGAATGCGAGTACAAATTATTCGCTTTTCGGGCCAAAGACATTAAAATAAAGCAAAGAGCACAGCTCTTCCTTAAAGAGCAAACCCCTTTTTGTCCCAGAAAAGAACATATGTAACAGATTTGCAGTGTCTCTGTGCTGCCGAACGCTGAAGCAGCTGCAATTGCAAACTGCTGCATACATTACACAGAGCTGGCTTTAGCATGGCAGTCTTCAGCTTTTACTCAGACACGTTTTCTGTCCAAGAAACTCCAAGAGTTGCACGCCTTCTGTTACATGAAACAGAGAGAGTGCACACATGAACATTGAACTCTTACTGTCCGATGTGTTCTTTAGCTGCTGGGAAGTTTTGATAGCATTTCGCAAAGATGAACAAAGCAGTCAAGGCTCAAAGTTGTCTAACTGCAAAGTGTTCCCTCATGGATGCTGGAAATCTATTGTTAAGGTTGCACAATGTTATAGAGCCTAAAGTAAAATGTTTTAAAGATGCTTTTGATTCCACGTTAAATATTGTTCAAGGATTCCATACAGTGTTAGTGTAGCTCGGGGACTGTGGGAGTAAACAGCTGGAGGGTTGGTTTCCAACTGAATGAATTTTTATTGGAATAATCACATCTCCACTGGGCTTATCACAGGGACAAATCAGACTACTACTGAAAACAATAGGTTCAGCATAGATCTGGCAATGCAGAACCTATTATATAAACTAACACATACAGAAAGAAAACAGGTTAGGTTTGTCATCCAGCTGATTAAGAGGCAAGGAAATGAAGTTACTCGGCTGCAGTATTATCTGACTTTTGTAAAACAGTGGAAGATATTAAAGTGACATAGACAATTTTGTTTTAATAAAGCATCTATAAATGAGGTACACACGTTCAGGTAATCAACGTGAGAATAACTGACAAAAAATTCAGATGAATTGTCATTTCCATCGATTGTTAGGAGGGTGATGGTCCTTAATCTCGCATCAATCTCAATGTGTGCCACTAGGACAAAAGAAGAGATGCTCTGCTGAGATCAGAGCAGCTTTGCTCTCTATTCCCAACGTACAAATACATTGTGTCTGCAGATGGGCATGAGATAGCTGCGGAACTGCCATGATTTCCCAAAGCTCACCCCCACAAATGGATGAAATAAGCAGCTATGTGTTCTTTTGCTGTCTCCCTTTGCCCCCTGTACATTAGCATGTAATCCAGAGGAGAAATAACATTTTTTCAATCACTCGCAGACATTCAATTACAGGGCAAGCAGACAGCTGCAGAAGCTGGGGCAGTCCAGGTCCTGTAGAAGACCCCTGACAATTTCCACTTCATTTCTAACCCACACCACTTTATTAGTGAGGATTACTTCTTAATCCTATTGCCATTGTCAAGATTATATAATTAAACTCCCCTTTCACCTCTATTACAGTATGAATGTATTAGTCGAACCAATGAATGAATAATAGAAGGAAACATGGAGAAGGCTGTTGAGAAGGAAGCTCAAGGCAGAAAGGCAAAAATAAAAGATTCTTATAGAGAAATGCCTTTGCATCATTCTCCCATTACTTTATTTTACTTTACTCTTCCTATGCAAGTTTTCTTTTTCCTTATGCTACATTTTTAGCTTGGGTTGTTTTCTTGTTTTTTTTTTTGGTTTTTTTTTGTTTTTTTGTTTTTTGTTTTTTTTAAAAAAAAAAAGAGTGGAATGAAGTTCAGGGATAAGCAAAATGCCAATAAATAATCGCTTCCAGCATTTTCAGTGAATTATCATATGCACGATCCATATCAATGTAAGAGTATACTACCAGCTTCTCAGGGAACCAGAATTATCCAATAAATGACATTTTTCTCTAAATTAAGTGTACATGCCATCCAGAGGAGAAGCAAAAGAACACAGAGAAGTTTGCATTTTCCCTGTAAAACCCATGTTCAAGTAACAATCGAGACACTTTATAACTCTCAGTCTCTGAACCACTGGTTACTCTGGTTCTACATTTTGAACTGTACAGAAATGGGACCCACTCCACTGAGCTTGCAACATCAGCAAAGGCTGCATGTGACTATGTAAAACTAATTAGGCTGAATGATTTGAAGTACTATTTCTTCTTCAGAAAAAAAAAAAAAAAGAGAAATGAAGTCTAATAAGACAGTGGTCTGTGGAGAAAAAACTTCAGTGGGGGAATGTCAAGGGGTTTAAAGGAGTTAAATCTAGTGAGTGTATAAATCCTTTACATGCAAGTAAATAACCAGAACGTACAATTTTATAGACTTAGGAAGAAAAATTAAAGGTCTCCAAAGCCTTAAATTACAGACAACTTGCCTAACTGTCCACTAGGTCTAATGATTTGAGTGGAATGAGGTCAAGAAAACAAAGAAAGCCCTTTTCAAGGTAGAGCTATTTTCTATAAGGAAGGTTTTCTAGAATAGGCATCTACTGAAGAAGCAAGAAGGTTTTAAAAGGCAGAGAAAGAAAACACACAATTCTCCTCAAATAAACCTTCAGTATCTGAGGTGAACAGAAAATTATCTTAATGACACAGTTATGGGAAGTGTGTTAATTATCAGTGTGTATCCCAAACCATGATCCACTGCAGAGACAGGGAGATCAGAACTTCAACAGTAAAGAAGTTGAAGAGAAAATTAGATAGGTGACATTACCTGTCAAGTTCTCCACTTCTCTTTCCTCCATGAATGACATGATATCATCATCACCTTCCAAGAGAATCTCGCTTTCTGAGTTCTGGTTTCCTAAAACTTGACTCTTGATGGACTGTTTTCCTTTGACAAGTATATCCTCATCGGGAGCTGAAATGAGACACAGTGCTGTCTGTCAGGTCTCAGTGACAAAGGAATGTAATTTTTGTTTTTTTAAATGTAAGTTCAGGAAGAAAACTGTTTAGGACTAGCTGTGGGAAGTACCTTAGTCCTCTAATGTTAGGACACATCTAGTTTTAATCCTATTAAGCCTGCTCAAAATTATCCAGTGCTCTCTGCAGCGTTTAACTCTGTTTCAAGTGTTTATGACAAAAGGGAAAAGGATACAGCAGACTCCCTTCCCCTGCAGCCTTCCTTGGGAAGTCGAGCTGGAGGCAGGTCCCGGCTGCCCGGTGTGTCACCCTGACCCCCGAACCCACGCTCCAAGGACACGGGACCGCCGCCGCGACGACACCGAGCACGGCCCCGGGAACACGAGGCGCAGGACGGGGCCGGGAGCGGCGGGACCCTCCCGGGGCAGCGCAACAGGCGGCCCCGGCCCGCAGCCCCTCGGCACCGGGGGACAGCGGCTGCTCCCGCCGCGTCCCGCCGGGAAAACCCCGGGAGCGGGGAGAAGGTGGAGCGGCGCTGGAGCTGCCGCCCCGCATCCCTCCCGTTCCCGTTGGCGAGGCAGAAAAGCCCCCCCCCCTCCATGCCAGGGGGTGAGGGGGCGAATCTGCCCCGGGACCGCGGCTGGAGGCGGAGAACAGCCTGCACCTGCTTCCAAGGGGCACGGCCGCCCGCTGCCCCGGCCTCACACGGGGCATTTCTGGGCTCACGCCGGCATTTTCGGGCTGGAAGGGAAGTGGCCAAGCAGCTCGTTTTGCCTGGAGTGCGTGTTCCGCCCCGCACACGGTCACCGGGCCGGGAAATAAATGTGTCCCCGCCGTGCCCGGGCAGCGACATGCCCGCCCCGCACGGCCCCGGCAGCGCGCCCATCGCCCCCCGGCACTGCCGCCTCGAAATCTGTTTTATTTAAACCACCGGCTCAAAGCAGCAACAGAAAAAGAGAAAAAATTAAAAGGGGGGTAAAAGGAAAAAAAAAAAAAAAAAGTAGCAAAAAGGGAAAGAAAGAGGTAATTACTCCCTCTACACTTAAGTTTTGCTGTGGTAATGCCGAAACACAGCAGTGTATGTGTCCGGGGTTTTTTTGCTGGTTTTTTTTTTTTTTGAAAGTTGAAAATGAAAATACTGGTTCTTAAAAGCTACACTGAGAATACCCATGGCACAGCCGTGTTTGAAAAACATTCACCAAACACATCAGGACCAACTAACTTCAACACACTGGTGGCTGCTCGCTCTGACTGCTGCCACACTTGATTGAAGTTCCACGGGCTTCCTCTAAAAATATGCTAATCTGCAAACATTTACAGAAGGCAGCGACTCCCCGGTGGCAGTACATAAAGCTTAAATTCTTTAAGTAAATATATGCACGTAAATTGCAAATAATACTTTTCAATTCAGAGAAAAAGTAAAAAAGAAATCCGCTCACCAGAAAGAAAAAAAAAAAAAAGAAAAGAAACCAAAACCCAAACTATAAAAACCCCATCACAACAACAACAAAAAACCTCAAATGACCAAATACTGGTTTTGGTCTAGGCCTTGACCTTACAAAAAAACCCAAACGACAATAACAGCAAGCAAACACAAACCTCCACCTCAAACCAACCAACCAAAAACACAAATAAAAGGAAATTTAACTTGCCATACAAAATAAAATGCAATTTATACATGATCCTTTTGCCCTAGCAATATCTGTCACTTGTAAGAAAGCCTTAAAAAAATAATTACTGCAAAGCTTTAACTGCATTGTACAAACACAAATTTTACTTTCTTGCAAAATGCGCTCACGTAAATAATGGTAACTTAGATTCTGGAGTTGTTCAACACGAGTTGAAAAACCTTCTTGTCACGGAAAATATGCGGCTGATATTTAGGAAGGTTTTCCTGTAATTAACTCCCCCTTGAGGATTTTCAGTTAGCAGCAGTAAAATTACCATCAGTGTACTAACACACACCACATGCACTCTTAGTCACTGCCCTACCAGCACTCTCTTGAAGATCAAAAAAGTAAAATAGAACAAAACCACCTCAGGTTGAAGTCTAAGATAATAAATTATTTTCCTTTTTTTTTTTGGTCCTTTTTTCTTTCTTTTAATGCAGGCAAACTATATTTTTTGTTCCAAAAACCTCATCTGCACTGTACATACCTGCCATTTTTTGCTTCCTCTACTGGAATCTGTGTTATACTGAAGATGCTGATTTCAAACTAGCCCTCTACCTATTCTTATTTAAGGCTGAATTCAGAGCCAAGATCAAAGGTTAATACTTCTATACTTAGTACAACTTGTCCAAAATGTTACTATGTCCTTCAGTCTTTATGAAAAAATAAAATCAGTACAGCAGCTTCCAAACTAAAGATGACTGGATAACAGAAACATTGCCCTATCTTTTACACTTACTCAGATTTTAATTCTTTCCCAGCTACGGATATCCTGCGGATTCAAAACCATACACCTTATGTAACTGCCTTTTTCAATAGGATATTTTAGACCATAAACTATTTCAGTCTATTTTTGCAAATTTTTGTCATCTCTTTACATATGATGTTAGCTACCAATATTTCCTGACATGCACAAAACGTGTGTTAAACCAAACTACAGCTTAAACACAGGCACAGGAAGATGCCTGTCTACACACCTGCAGGCACCAGCTACTGCAAGGCAGTGAGACATCACACTCTGAACCAGAATCTGGTTTTTCCTGTACTTACGTGCATAAAGCACTACATCTGCAACCAACACACTCGTGCTCACATGAGTGTCTGCACAGAACAGAATATATTCCACATGGATTCACCTATTCTTCTGCAGATAAATGCACTCATATCGGTAGGCCATGGCCTAGTTCTCATTATATATTTGCTGATTAGAGATACATATGATGGAGCACGACATCACGTGACAAGCTCCATTCCCACATAAGCACAGAGTTATACTACACTGGATTTCATATTTCAGGTCACAAACGCTGCTCTGCCTTCTCTAACCCTTCTGCCAGGCCTGCCTATGTTGGTGTGACCAGGCCCTCTGGCTCCAGCCCTGCAGCTCTAAGCACACAACTCCCACACACCTTTCCAAGACCAAGATCTCCAGGCATGGCCTATGTATTGCTCTGAACACAACAGTCTGCTGGCACACAACTTCATTATTATAACTCATTCGTGTAATCCCATGCAATCCTTCCCAGCCCGCTCTGTGAGACTCAGCTTCTTCAAGAAGCATTTTGCAAAAGGATCTCTGCCTCTGCAGTGAGTTGTGTTTATTCCAGTTAAATCTCTGTAACACTTGGGTGTGAAAATAACAGCTTGGTTTATGTTGCTGACTGAGCTTAAGGGATTCCTAGAATGACGGATTATTTTAAATTGTTTGCCTACAACTTAAACTTACAGGCAAAATACAACTTTTAAAAGCCATTTGAGAAATGAGGTATCAGAAAGCATGATACTGCTGTTTTTTTTTTTTTTAACTAGTAATTATACCAGAAAAAGCAACTCAAGGAAAAGGTGCATTAAAAAAACCACTGTTTTGCTGGTTTTTTTTTTTTTTGCAAAGGGCTCCCAGAAGCTTCCCTCTACTCTCCCTATTTGTTTAAAAACATTAGGATGGAAAAACCAATCACTTTCAAACCAAGCTTTTTAAACATTATTTTTAAGACTTCTTTTTCATCCTCGCTGTTGAGGCAAAGCAAACTAACCAGTCGACTGCAATACCAGTGATGATGATGATGATCAGCTGCTGGTCCCTTGCAGCCACAGAGCTCTGAACTCCACCTACTGCCTTGATGGAAATGCTACAGACTGTTTTAATCCCCCTCTCCCCAAATTTTTAACAAATGTCAATTAAAAGAATTAAAAGTGAATCACTTGTTAAAAAGCTTGATGAGGTACTTTCTAGCAGCTAAAGATTCCCTCACAAAATACTGCATTTTGGCATCAATTTCAAAATACCAACAGATTTACTCTTCTTTTTTTTCTTTTCTTCACATTTATACAAGCATTATGGTTCCATTTCTAAACAGTAGGGGACAGGAAGAACAGAAAAGAGTTAACTCCTTCCATCCCAAACTTTCTACCACAGCACCTTCACCTCTCTTTCCTCTCCCCACAATACACCATTAGACTGACTTTTATAAATAGCCAGTTTGGAAGGATTTTTTTTTGTTGTTGTTTTCCCTTTTCCCTTTGAAAAATTACCTAAAGCCTTTTTTTCCCAAGCAAGTTAATGTGAACTTGGGAATGGCAATTAAATTGTCAGAATTAAAAAATTTGTTTTTAACTAGAAGGTAGCCAGAAGTATAGTCATGGGGCTGGTATTGATTGTCTGAACAGAGAACATTAGTCTTCAGGTATTTATTCTGCCACCTCTGCACCAGAGGTTCTCCTTCAAATCAAATCAATCCTTGGAAAAGATTGGTTCTTGCTACCAAGACACATAACTAGGCTGCAACAGAGCTGATTGTTGTTGTTCTCCCTAGGTTTTACTGAACAATATGTAGGCTTCCAATTGTTTCTGAATCATTTTCACAGTTGCAAATTGGGATGATTCCTGCGCTGTGAGTTCTCTGGGGCGGAGAATACATCTGGTGGTATTTGAAATCACCAAGCAGTTGATAATGTGTATCTCCTAATGAAAGTGAGCTAAAATCCATGTTATCAAACATGGTTACTGCTTGTACCGTTCCATTATTCATGCATTATTTTCCCCTGCCTCCCTTTTGGCAAAATCCCTTATGTCCAATTTCAGGTCTTGGTCTGTAATGTTTTGAAAAAACCTTAAATAGGCAGTAGGGAACCTTTTACACATTATCTAAAAATGCTTTTGCTTCAGAGACATGTAAGATTAATTGAAATGGAATAATTAATGGTAAATTATTGACATGAAATCATAACATACTGGTGCAAATATTCTGTGAATTCTAGGGATTGCTACATAATGAAAGCCTGGTTCCAAAATATCTGAGAACAATTGGAATTTCTGAGATGAAATTGGTTAATATTAAAAGTTTATAAATACAATTCAGAAAGAAATGGATCAAGTGGCCACTCCAGTTGATCTTTTTGACAACTGTACCTGCTAAAACTCAAGAAAAAAAACATACCCAAACCAAACTAAAAACAACACACCAAGAAAGCCAAATCCAAAATGAAACAATAAAAATCCCAACTATCTCTGCACTCCTATACATTATATATAGTTTCCAGTTGAACTTGAATTTGTACTTTGGTCATCTATTTTACACCTTGCCAGTGGAAGGTCTTGGAAAAAGACATGTGTTGCATGTGTACACGTACTCAGGCAGACAGCAACTATCTGCAATTTCAGAAATCACATGAAATAATGACTTAGGGTAAACTAAAATATTCACTGGATAGATAAAGAAACAGAAGGACAACAGATAACAAAGGCAGTATGCAAATTCAGAATAAAACAACATCAGGAAATTAAATATAATACAAGACTATTAGGGATGTCAAAATCTGAATAGAAAGGCAGACAGAAAACAATTAGGTCTATTTAAATTGCCAGAGTTAGTTACCAGCTATGCCTATTAGCTGCTTATGAAACAGAGCTACTTTTATTCACTCTTCCTTGGTACTGGAAAAATTGTATTTCTGTCAATTACAAACTGATTATAAGCCACAGCCCTTGAAATACAGCATAGATTAGAGAAAATATCACATTAGTATGAAATACGAATAACTGCATTACTGTGTGTTTACTTATGGAAGAATTAGTTGCGCAAATATAAATGGCTGCTCTAAATATTTTTCAGTAAAAATATTTTTTAAATTTTGATGAACAGCACAAAGCTTAAATATGAAAATACAGCTAGAATACATCAAACTGTGACAAGATCTATTTAACTTAAAGTACACATAGTATTAAAGGGGGGCGGTTGTTGCTCATCCATCGAGTATCAAACAGAAAAAAACCCTAGTGCCCTAAAGTCCATGGCATAGGAACAACACATAGTATTAAGAACAACAAGCCCAAAGCAAAGTGGGTTAATTAATTCTACATCTTGTTCCTCTTTCTATAGTCAAAGATGTAGGGCTCTACAAACATTGCTTCCAGATCACTTTATTGACCATTCTCCGTATGGCCATTTATTTCAGAGGACTGATGTCACATTCGGCATTATATCAGCTGACATATCGTAGACATTTTCTCCCAGAAATGGCTCTTTAAGGCTGAGTGCAAGAGGTTAAGATGCCTGACGGAAACCAACTTTACGACAGTGACGTTCTACATTCATACAACACTCTCAACACTCTAAAATTAGCATCAAATGTATCCCTCCACACAATTTGTTTGTGCATTATGTATGCATGTATGTATGCAGTAATTCACAAGCTAAAAAAGAAAAAAAAAAAAATCCCAAACTAAACTTAAATTATTTGCTCCATGGCATGTGCCTTCAAGGTGATGGGTACTCAGCTTTAATTATAAGCAATTTATTTTTAAGTACAAGATTTTTCTACTTTATCAGTGTACCCTCATGAGATAGTAAAGACATAAAATTCTGTACCAAACCCCAAAGTTCACTGGCTTTGGGTGTGGTTTTGTTTGCTTGTTTATATTTTGATTTACTATAGAATTCTCAAATTGACTATTGTATTAGCTTGGTAAATACATTCCCCTCTAGAATGGACATAGCATCTTATATCTGACTGATCCCAGGTTATGAAATGAAGAGTAATAAATGTAAAAAAAAGCAATCCCCTTTTTTAAAATCACCAGGTAGAAATCGTCATTACCATTTTGCTGCTTGAGCAATACTTTACACGTCAGCATTTGCTACTATTTATTCCATATCAAATTCTTGCAGAAAAACTTGAGGGCTGAACACAAGCAAAGGTACAGTTTAGCTTGCAGAAGTGTTATTTCTCTTTTAATATATCTGTAACAATAGGCAGATATGTGCTAACTGAATTAACTGGTGTGGATTTCGAACAGGAAAAATTCTTCTTCTGAAGTTACTGAAGTATAAGCAGGTAATTTACACAGAAGTCTCCAGGGATTAATGGCAAAATTGCATCCACTTTTCCTCTGCCTAGCGAGGACTGTAATTGTTGTATGCAAGGTATGCACAACGTGCCAGCCCAGCTGAGATGGAAGAAGGGGCTCAGCAAACACCAGCGCTGCTGCTGTGGAGGAACGGCCGGGTTATCTCCGTACAGAAACCACGCCTGAAACGCAACGCCAGAAGCCTTTGCTTCGGGACCATTTGCTAGCATCCTACAAGGACGAAGGTCTAGCCTTTCCCACCGCGTCCTGTAACCTGCTGCTGGTGGCAGGAGGCAGATTTTACACTGACCATGCTCTCCGGCTGCCCTGAGTGTCGCTTCAGGATGTGTCGATCCGAGGGGGTTACGCACAAATCGTCGCCGGCGCCGCAAGTCATCTTCCCAGTAGTCGAGGCGCCAGAACTCACGAGGACGACTACAATGAAACAGAGGAGCCACATATGTTAGCAATTATCAACCAGCATGGTAGCGCTGAATTTCTGCATAAAGCTCTCCTTGTTTGCGCTGCTTTTGCCTTTTTTTTTTTTAACCTCCCCCCCTTTCTGCAATCTTTTACTTAGGTATGTCCTTGAAAATAACAATATCACCTTCCAGTCTAAGGAACTCCTTTCCCTTTTTTCTTGGAAGGTGAAATGAGCACTAAATACATCATTTTGAAATGAATTGCTGACAGTGTGATCAGTTTCCCCACACTCTAGTGGCATGTGCTCCGATTTCAGCCTCATTTCAGCCTCAGCAGGGCACCTTTCTCAGTGACTGCATTTATAAACCAGAATAGGGAAAAGGCTATTATAAATATGGTATAGCATTACCTATATTAATCAAAGTCTGTCCCCCTTCATTTTTCTTCCTAATTTGTGCCTTTTTGCACAAGGTCAGTAAATCATGCCACGAATTCTTGGTCCAGAAAGTGTTAACTTTAATGAATACTTCAGTTACATGGTTATGTATGTGATAATAAAATATTACTCTGTTTAGATGTGCAGGAATTTAATTAAAATAATCTCTTAAAATATTCATTACATTTAGCCCCTGAGGCTTAGAACAACACGAGAAAATGCATTTCTTTTCCATTTACTGTTTTTAAATAAACCATTCTGGGAGAGTGAAACAGCAATCTATTTTCAAGCAAATCAGATTGCATTTCTGGTTTATGTAGTTGTGTTTTTACATTTAATTAAAAACTACATGTTATGATGTGTAATAATTGCTACATAGAAAGCATACTTTTAAAAAATTACATCTAGAAAAGGTTATATCAAATTCATTATTTCCCATTTTACGCTCCAAATATACGTAGATCTTTTTAATATGGTCATATGTAAGTGCCAGTTACTATCTGCTTAGATGATCATGAATGAGTGCCACTGTAAAACAATATTTTAGCCCAGAGAATGTACAAAAAATGCCAATTTCAGGTACGGCAAATAAACTAACGGAAAATGCCTGAGGCATAGAATAGCCATGATACCCTGAAAACGTGTACATTCAAATTTAAAAACATTGTTTGTTTACAGAGCCAGTATTAAAACAATAGATGAAAATGCAGCTATATATTCCATTTCTGATCCAGGAGCTACTAGAAAGTATACCTGTCAACACTGACAAATGAATAGGCACAACTAATTTACAGATCACAATGTCAAAAATACTTGGTATCCACATTCATAGTTCTGAGGTTTAAAGGCAGAAATTAGTTTTATTTAAGGTAAATCAAGTTTTCAAACAAATGTAGTAACAAAAGCCAGAATGATTTGCATAACGCTACTCCAAAACATGATTTTTAGACATTAAAAATTCCGACTGAAAAGAATTTTATAAAAATGGAGACTGCCTTTGCATTCTTCATTAAAATTCTATGTCTATCCATAACACCAAATAAAAGGCAGTGTTATTCTTCATCTTCCTAATTGCTTGATTTCAGAAAAATACTGAAGTACTGGAATCAAATTCCCCAGTATCTTATTTTCACACTTGTCTGTATTACAGTCACACCAAAATTGGGCTGCTCTGATTATAAGACCCAATGATTTTGGAATAATTAACCAAAGAAAAACTACAAAATACAGGAAGATATGGGTTTATTCAAAGGTCGATTAATAACTTAAAATTCTCCATTAGTGATTATAGAAAACAGGCAGAACACAGCTGGCTATGTGCATGCCTTTGATAGTCGTAGAGCATGGATAGGCACTTCATCATTCTGCCTTCCTACATTTATCTGTTAAAATTATTATCAAATATCAGCCAGGATGCAGTCGTGAATCACAGCCTGCTCCTCGTCTTCAGGGGAATGATACAATGAGGGTCTATTCATCAGGGTGGCAATCGGCACGAGTAATTAGTTCCCTGGACTGGGATCTCCTACAAAGCTTATTTCAGTCGGCACCACAAACATATGACAATGAAAAGCTAATGGAAGCTGCTAAAATTTGTTAACCTCTTCCGCCATCAATCCTTCTGGTGTTCTGGGCTACAGTATTATGCAAAGATGGTGAATTATTAATTTGTCATTCATCTATCTTGCCGCAGTTTTGATAGAATTAAGTGATGTCATTCTTCTGGATAACAATTACAATTATAGCACATTACAAAACTGTGCTAAAATTATTAGGGAAATAGGTAACAATGATCAGGCATGAAGTATTATCCTGAAACATAATATATCTTTAGTCCCTTGCTTTTATTTTCAGTTCTGCATACGAAATTTGCATAGGACTCTATCTCCTTCAGTGGTGCACTGATTATTCACACACAGCTACATAACCACTATTAGACTGTGTATTTGAATACTTGTAAGTATTGGCAACCACTGCCTTATGAGTGGAAAAAAATCATTATCTACTCTTCGCACAGAGAAAAGCATCCAACAAAACCCTGCAAAGCCAAAAATAAACCCTTGTGTTGACTAACTGTTACAAGTGAGCCATTTATGAGAGCAGCTACTGGGAAAAACGCATTTTAGAACCAATATAAACCAGTTCATACTAGAACCAGTATAAACCAGTACACCACCCAGCTACTCCAGCACACTGCCTTACTAGCAAGAGCAATTAACCACTGCAGTTCCATCCCCAAATGGCAGTGCTACACCATGCTTTTTACATCTGCAACCAGGGGGAGAAAGACAGAAACACTGCTCTCATTCAGGCAGAACTGACTGCTAACAGACTGGAGGACTGTGAAGCAAAGGGCCAAGGAGGCAGATTTTGGGGACAGTATAGCATCTACAGGGGACGTTGGAGAACAGGAGTTCCCGGCCCCACAGCAAAGGCTGCCATATGGACTAAAGGTGCTATACGGACTGGATCGATGAACATAAGTACTCAATTAGTCTGAGTGCAAGAGCAACATTGCTCAGGGGATCGGGGATTTATGAATTATAAATCATATGATTTGCATGGATTTGTCAGGGCCCCGTCTAACATGATACACCGTAATTAGTGGTTCCTTAGTAACAATATTGACTGAATGGAAACAAAGCTTTTATATTAAGTGTTTTATTCAAATGGCATAACCATTATATTGCTTTATTTTTCCAACAGTTTCCGAAATTACCAGGCTATGTACTCAGAATTGAGAGAAAACCTTCCTCTCATTCCCATGCAGCTAACTTAATTGTTAAAATTGTACAGAGATGAGATCAAATTTAGAATGACCAATATAACCTGTTTCCTCAGGATTTTGTGTCATGAAAAAAAGAAGTCACTTCACTGTGGGCAGAGAGGAAAAGTCTAAATGC
This sequence comes from Cnemophilus loriae, assembly GCA_013397755.1. Lineage (NCBI taxonomy): Eukaryota > Metazoa > Chordata > Aves > Passeriformes > Corvidae > Cnemophilus > Cnemophilus loriae. The sequence goes on from VZTF01001115.1 coordinate 1,422,630, forward strand.
TCATTTATTTCCACTCCCAGAACAAGAAACCTGTATTTTCTACCAGTTTCGAAGATTAGGACAATTGGAGATAAAACATACCAACTGCTGTGCTAGTTTTATTATGGTGCTATAGCAAAGATAGACAGGGCATGGGAACTACCTATTGGTCAAACAAAGAAATCGAAAGAAAGGCAAAAGAGCATAGTGTTATAGAAATCTTCAGAGACAGAGGATGGCTAGAGCTCTAAAAGAGCTCTTCTATCTACAAGGCTATCCAAACTTAAAGGCAAGAAAACCCACTTCCACAAAAGGCAATCACAACAAACTTAAAAGCAGAGAAGCCTGTGTGAAGATACCAAGATAAATTTTGAGATTACACACCCCTTGTCAGAACTGTAACTGTAGAGTTAAGCAGGTGAGTCAATCTCCAAACCTAATCAATTCTTGGTCTCTTCACTAAGACCGTCAGCAAGGCAATCAATGACAATTCCTAAGATGCAGATGCTCGAACACAGAGACTTAGGCTGAATTAGTTTCATAGACAGCCAAAAACAGCAACACTGCTTATGCACCAACAACAACAGAACAGAGCTGAACGGAAATCTAAAAGAAGGCAGCTCCAAGATTTCTCCATCACCAACTGCATGGTTATAATTTATTACACACTTCGGTTGCAATGGCTCATCAAATGCAGAATATCAGGTGCTCCTTCTAAATTACACAAAAAAGCAATCAAAGAACGCAAATAGTGGTGCCCAACTTTAAGGGAAAGATAAGCCAGATTATTTTAATGCCGTTCAGGAATGTTTCTTGGTCTACATCTAGGTAACTTTTGCTTCCATGTAAAATGTTTCAAGAACTCAAACCAGGTATTTTCTGCAACAGACAAACATTTTTCTCAAAAAACCCAAAAACCAAAAACAAACCTACAAAAACCCCAACAAGATGCATTTGCATTTGAATCACAGATTCATAAAACTGTTTTGAGTTGGAAGGGACCCTAAGGATCATCCAGTTCCAACCTCCCTGCTGTGAGCAGGGACACGTTCCACTAGACCAGGTTGCTCAGGGCCCCATCCATCCTGGCTTTGATCGCTTCCCAGGATGGGGCATCCACAACTTCTCTGGGCAATCTGTGCCAGTGCCTCACCACCCTCATAGTGAAGAATTTCTGCTCAATATCTAATCTATATCTGCCCTCTAAGTGTGAAGCCATTTACCCTTGTCCTGTGACTCCATGTTCTTGTAAAAGTCCCCCTCCATCTTTCTTGTAGTCCTTTTAGGTACTGGAATGTGCTGTAAGGTCTATCTGCAGCCTTCTCTTCTCCAGGCTGAATAGCCCCAACTCTCTCAGCCTTTCCTTATAGGAGAGGTGCTCCAGCCCTCAGATCATCTTCATGGCACTCTGGACTTGCTCCAACCAGGTCCATGTTGAGGACCCCAGAGTTGGATGCAGTGTTCCAGGTGGAGTCTCACCAGAGCAGAGCAGACGGGCACAATCTCCTCCCTCCCCTGCTGCCCACAGGGCTCTGGATGCAGCCCAGGACACGTTTGGCTTTCTGGGCTGCGAGTGCTCATGGCTGGGTCATGTCCAGTCCCTCCTTCACCAGCATCCCCAAGTCCTTCTCAGCAGGGCTGCTCTCAATCCATTCATCCCTCAGCATTGATTTGATTGTCAATCCAAAGCTAAAAGTGCTGAAGTTCTGGAAAATACTGCAAAACCTTTGGTAGAGTACCTCCGGCAGACTGCAGGGCATCATGTAATGTAAGAGGCTGCCTGATCTTGCAAATTGAAAACCATTGCATTTCCATTCAGCTAGATGTCCAGAATATTAACTAAAATATCTCATATTTTTCATGTAATAGTAAAAGACAAGGGATGTTCCACTAACAGACTTGATAAAATGCAATTTCAGAAGGCAAGTAAAACATTTTCTGAAGCACTTCAATATCCTCGTAAGGAGCTTTCACAAACTGCGATCTAAAAAAGCAAGTTACACCAGACCACACAATGAGCATACTACTAGCCACATGTCAATAAACATTCATCTAAAAAATGTTTTGTACATATCTAGATACATTACAGACCTGTAACATAATCAAAAATATATAACACACTTTGGAAAATACAACATTGATCTTGATGATGGCAAAGCAAATGCTGAAGACATTAACAAGCAAATTCTCAGCATCACCACCAAGTTCCACATTTCATGCAGAGATCCCATGCACAAGTGTTTGCCACATGGCAAATCAGACTACTGATGCAGTAGGGAAAATGACTTTTTCCATAAATCAGGTTCCTGACCTGATTCCCACTTTGCCCATATTACCAAAGTACATAGCAAAAGATTTGGTATTATATTTGATTAGTATTAAGTCAAAGTTGCAGCTAAAACGTTACTCAGTCAGCTACACTCTATGTGTATTTCACAGCACTTCACTGATAATGTACCTACTTCAGAACATGAAAGATTAATTAAATCCTGATAAGTGCATTGAGATCTTTGGAATGTTGCCTACATTACCTTTCTTCAATGGCACTACCTGTTACAGTTCAACTCTCTCTCCCTCTCTCAGCTGCATTCACATAAGCATTTGTGTGGCCACACTAAACCAAATCATAGTAACTAGCAGGGATTATTAGAGTTCATTGGTTTTATTCTGTTTTATATCAGTGACCTGTTCACCCTGCAGCCTCATCAGCAACTATGTGACTAAAAATAAGGGAAAGAGATGTGCAGGTGAGAGAAAGGAAGGAAAGGATGAGGAAGAATATCAAAAAGACATAGCATGTGATCATACTCTAATATTAACAGAGTCTGCGCCTTCTCATGTTATCCTCATTTCCCCCACACATTCATATGCTATAGTTTCAGGATATAGACTTCACAAATGGAAATAACTGGGAATTCTTAAGGAAAAAAATCTCATGTGCAGGCAGGCTCAATCTCTGCCACAGTTACTGCTGCAGTAACAGGAATTGGTCATAACAATGGCCCAAGGCCACTGAGTACAACTTCTTTGGCATAATATCAATTATGCAGAGCACTAATGTAATCCAGTAAATCAGCACACTCTATTTACTTCTTCTAACCCTTCTCCAAGAAAACATTTGGCTTTGTCTGTAAAGGACTTTTTTTTCCTAAAAGGACTTTTGCCTTTATGTGCGCTTCAAGTTTATCAAAAGGTGTGTATGTGTGGAGGGTGGTTTCCTGGGTTTGCTGAAGAGAGAGTAGTGTCATTCTTTGCAACTTTCAGAAGAAAGAGATGTGAAAAGCAGGCTATGAACTTCACGCACAACGTGTGCATGAACTCAGCACAGAACTCTGAGGACTCTGCACAGTTGTAGGGGACCTATGTGCAGTTTAAACCTCAGGTGCTTCCAGTGTAGAGGAAAGGAAGGGACCATCAGCAAGGGAAGCCTGTCTTAACAGATGTTTCTTGCTATTTCCCCATATAAACAAGACAGTACAAACAGCACAGATCTGTAATTTCTAGATTTTGCATTTTAAAACCTAGTAGAAATGCTGCTAGTACGCTTCTATACATTAAATTGAAGATTATCTCTTTGTCTTACCCATTATATACTGCAGCTACAATTCCTTGCCCAGGCCTTCTGATTTCTGTGTTTTCATGGAATCAAAACAAAAATCCATTCCCACCTAACTAGCATGCAAACAAACCCAGAAGAACAACGCCAATTTCAGATATCACAGAGACACTCTTCTGCACTGACAAGCTTTGAATTCCTCATTTAAAAAGCAATCCAGAAAAAATGTTGACTATAAATGTTTCAGTCTCCCTTTACGCATTATAAAGCACCATGTCACAGAAAAGACAAGCCCACCTTTAAGGTGTTGCTGTCCTAGATAATGGTGTTATTAACCTCCAGTTTAAAAACAGTTCTGTTTATGTATGAGTTTATGTATGCTCTTCTTTGATCTTTATTAACCCCTTGGTAGCTAACCACAGTCCTGGCTTTTTGGAGCATTCTTTGAAGTGCTGGCATTCCAGTGCACACCGATACTTCAAAGAGGGCTCACTTAAGTACGTGGTACAGTACTAATCATGTATTCTGCAATCACTATCTTATCTTAGGCCGATCTTACTATGATCAGTCTAAAATAAAGCTGCACTTCCAAAGATGTCACCACAAGACACAGTTCAATCCATGTATTTTTGTCAAGATTAATTATAAATTAACTGAAATGAAAACTACTCCACTTTTCTACCAGAAGCTAACACGAAAACTTTCTTCTGGATTTCAGCAAAATTAATTCAGACATGATTTAGACACGGAAGAACGAACATATAGCAAATTTGCAGCCGAATGCTTTGGCTTAGTTCCTCATAAATCTTCGCAAAACTCACGCATCCTACACCTGACTGCAGCCAACAACATTTGCTTTGCAAAGTAACTACAGTTCATACAGACCCTATAAACTGCTATCCATATTGAAAATAACAATAACTCCCACAATATACAAAAATAGGTACACTGCATCTCACTGGAGGTTTTTTGCTGTTTGTCTGATAATGCGGAATTTTAGTCTGCAGTACTTGGTCACCCCTTCCCCGCCAAAATGAGCAACGGATTATAAGAATAAATGCTGAAGGATACAATGTGACAAAGGAGCCAGGTCAATCTTTATCTCCTTAGCCATTACTGTTGGTTCTGATGCTTTCACATTAAGCAAGTGCACAGGAAGTACCTATTTATTTTCCCACTTATTACAGCAACAGCGGGTTTTCAGCAAGGAGTAATGTACATTGAAATATTATGAGTAAGATTAATTCTTTCCAGGAGCTTGGAATTTGACATCGTAATCTTTCAGCATTTGTGGATATTACATAGATCAACTTTTGACCAAAATAAGAAAATCTGGTCAGTTCTGTGATTTTGTTTGTACATTGTTCTGACCCCAAAAGCATTAAACACAGGAATTACAGTAAAGCTTTTCCCAAAAATCTTAGATTTGACCTGCCCCAAACATTTCATCTCTTCTAGAAGAAACAGGATGAAATCACACTGCCATATATCTACACTTTAAGAGCTGTGGCTAACCTGTATCTTTTTTTTATAGCTCTCTTAACAGCTGGATACTTTTCTTGCTTCCATAAAAATGTAATAGTGCACCCCTCTGATTCAATAAATACTTTTCTGCTCTATGTTCTTCTACAGGAAGTTAATTTTTTTTTTCTCTTTTGTATATATTTTTTCAAAGTCCTCTGCCAGAAAGGTCTAAAGTAACTGGGGGTTTTTATTTGGTTTTTTGAGATTGGGGGGTTTTTTTGAGGTGTTTTGTTTTGTTTTGCTTTTGGTTGTTTGGTTTGGTTTTGTTTGGGTTTTTTGAAGTTAAAATTACTATCTATTAACCAAATTAACTCAGCAATTGAACAACACCATAGAGAGGAACAACAAAGATGACTGAGACTTAGACTCACAACATTTTTTTTTTTTTAACATAGAATAATAAAGAGAAGACCAACCTCCCTAATGGTCTCTAAATGCCTAAATATCAAAAATACATTATTTTATCTTTTTATCGTGGACAGAATTTGAGTGTATCTGGCGACACAAGAAAATTCTCCTTTCAACCTCTCGCTCAATCACAAATCAATTTGAACATTCTTGTGCCTCTGCTTGAAATTATATAAGGGGGAACAGGCAACTCTCTAAGGTCCACAGCATATTTGGCTATTGTTAAACAGCATCTTGAGAAAGGAATTATCAATTCGGATTGAAGTTTAGAATACTGAAGCCTTAGAGACACTCAACTTCGATATCAACTGCATTTCTCTTACTGTGCGACATAACTAAAATCAAAGCCAACAAAAAAAACAAAACAAAAAAAAAAATCCCAGCCAAAATCTAGGAAAATCAAGTATGATTTGATTTAAAGGTTTACGCTTCTGTCTGAGATTTAATTCAGGATTTAAAATCTGAGGGGGGCAAAATCTGGGAAGTGACTTCATTGTGTGATGATTGCAGGAACACATGTAAGAAAGAGTTGAAGTAACTGCAAACATTGTACTGCACTCCGAGACAGGAAGCAATAAGCACAAGGCAGCAAGACCACTGAGGAGCACATGGAGCAAGACTCCTGTTACCACACCAGCACAGCATCCTTAGGAAACAGCAACTCAACTCCCTTTAAAAAGGCTTAACTTATTAAATATATTTCTCCCCTGAAAGCCTTGCAAACTGTCTCCAAAAATAAAAACACAGCACCGAATTATGATGAAGCACCATTTCCTGGACCACAGAGAGAATTCTATATTTACTGAAGGTTTAAATAAAGGAAAAAGTAGCCTGCAAACACACCTTCTCTTCTGTTACCTGTGATCTACAAAGCAGGAGACAAAAGGCTGGCAATTCATAGATGCTGCACAGGGGGGCAAGTTCAAAACTGTTACTTGACAGGGTCCTATCAAAACTATTTAAGCTACTGAACTGACTCTTGAGATGCACTGATGCCCCAAGTGTCATGAAGGCTGTGAAGCCCTCATGACATTAATGGAACAGAAGTGGGGAAGCCGTCCTTATCAATGTTACAAAACCTACCAAAAGACTACTTGCGGTAAAGCATGAGCAACGTTAAAAGTGCTAAACCACCCAAGGTCCCTTTGATAGAGTAATCCAAAAGGCTTAGCCCAGGATAAAACCTTGTACAGTGACATACCAGAAGCTGCTAACTGAGAAGATGCAATTTCTTTTCCACAGCTACACCAAGAGAGAAATGTAGCAGCAGTTAACTTGGTAACAAACTCTTGGACTGATCAATACAAGAGATGGTGTAATACTGTTTCCTCCACATATTCCTACTTTATCCTCAAGACTAATATTAAATGTTAAATCCAACACGATACAACAGCATTGATAAAACGACCGGAAAATGAAAGCTGAAGAAGCAACAAACCAGGAAATGTTTCCTGTTTCATTTTGGTGATTTAAGCACAAGACCCACATCTTCTTTTCCCTGTGCATTAGCATCCATGGAGACACATGTTTAAAAGACAGTGAAATTTCTTCTTCAGGGGAGCTATTATCTCTCTTGACAAGGCTTCCAGCTTCTCTCTCTTCATCTAGCTACTCCTTTATTTGTTTTTAAGACAAATTCACCAAAAACAACCCCAACCAAACAACCATACACACAAAACAGTACAAAAACCAACATACCTCTTTAGGTTCTTTCCTAACATTGGAACAACTTTCTCAATATTAAGCTGTTCTTCTCAACACAGCAATCCCATCACAGAGGGGAATTACATGGAAATAACACTGTCACTCCCAATAGGAAACAACTCAGCACCACCAAGAAACTCCCCATTAAAGAGGAGAACCGGGGGCTCTGGGGTAACTCACACAGGGCTGCAGGCAAACCCCATCACTCCAGTGGTGCCACCAACCACTCCATGGGCTCCCTGTCCCTGCAGAGGAGGGACATGAATGCACCCAGAGGATAGAAAGAGCACAGGAATGTCTGTACCTTTTCTCACCAAAGGTCTACCCTGAAATTCTGCATCCCAAACTGTCAGTGGTGGCTTAAGGAAGAGCAGGATCGATCCAATCATGTACAACTTCTCCTCAAGCACTCTGCCAGTTTCCAACTATTTTCAGCTCAGGGGATTTCCTGAGTCTAATGTGATTTGTCTATTTATACTCCTTCTTCCTCCTAATGTATTTCTCTTCCAAATACTCGTCCACAGCGGAGAAACAGACTTCAAACAAATCCAAGCATCAGTGCCTTCAATCCCCAAGCTTGGGAAGAATTACTGCAGTGAAAAACAGCAAGGTGGAACAGTGCACATTTCTGGGAGTTTCTGTTCTAATGTGTCACTTCAGCACCCAGGTAAAGAGTTCTCAGTGGTGCAGGCAGCCCTTAGTTTCCGGACTACAGAATTCCACCTGTGCGTTTATAAACCAAGTATCTGTGTAGTATGTGATACTGCTAATGTTCACGAAAAACTATAGTTGGGACACTGAAAAGGAAAATCCTTACGTACTAAAGAAACTCTTAACAAAACTACAAACTTCCCGTTTAAAATCTGGAATGCAAATGTGAGAGCAGAACAGTTCTCTGTAATAACCATACAATTCCCCACATTTTTTGCTGGAGATGTTAATTCTTGTTTTATGTAAATTCTTCAGAGAAGATTATTTAAGACCACACCACTGTTAAATTATGGTGCAGATACTTATAGGCATAATTTAAGTGTACTGCACCATAATGCACATTTTCTTCCTTGAACATAATCTCCCTCCTGCACATATAAACTGTATCTGTAATTATCTCTAGTCACACTTCTCTCCATTATTCAGCTTTAGAAATAATCATGCATTGTCCCTGCTAAGCTAAGCTAACTTATTTTTTTAGTAGTCAATGATGAAACAATGAAAGAACTCAAACATTTTGATACAGTTTGTAACAACTTCACCAAGAAATCTTGTTTACCAAGTATGTTAAATCCATCAAAAAAAACAGCCATTAAGAGAAGTTGTGATAACAGACTTGAAAAGCATGAGTTTTTTGCAATTAGCTTCTCTCCTGACAGAAGAGTCAATTCAGACTGACACTCAAAATCAAGAAAAGACTGCTTCATTTCATCATGAAAATTGAATGTTTTCACTTTCCTTTTCAAAATAAAAAAAGCCTATATATTTCGTAAGAAATTTCAAGGCTAAGATAAAATGAAATGTTTTCCATTGCTGTAAAAACACTAATGTTTTCATGAACAGAGCCCTAGAAAGAATAAAAAACATTAATTTACACACAAACCAGTACGTGTTTTTTAAAGTGACTTACAAATTTTAATTTGGACTGTCTCAAGTACAGAATAAATACACAGCTACTTGTACTACAGTTTGCAACTAAAAATTAAAAATACAGTAATGAAAACAATGGCAAAAGGACTCAAATAAAACCTGATCTTCTGCTACAACTTCTCAAGGTCACAGGATTCATTTTCAGTATCATGCACCATTAAAATTTACTTTGTTGTACCAGTCACTAAGAGGGATAGAGAATATGGTTTTCACAAAAGGGATGGCTTTCATCTAGACTTTCACCCTCTTTATAGGGAATAACTTTGCTAAACTTTGGAAATGAAATACATGTGTGAAGCTATATGGGCAAGCAGCAAATCACAGCAATAGCTACGGATTACTTACCAAACCATATGATAGAAGTAACCAATCTTTGATACTAATCACTGCAAGATGGTATTTTTCCTAAAAATTTCCCAAGAGGGAACGAGGCAGTGAGAGGAACGGAGACAGACTTGCAATCATCACAGAGATTACAGCACGATGCATGGGATTTGGAGGAGAAATTTTAATTTCGTTTTACAATATTTTAATAATCGGTAATAAAATTTGTCAAGTCAAAGTCAGCTATGTTAAGAGAACTTCAGTTCAGTTCAGTTTTCACACAGAAGCTGTTGCCCGAAGTATTTCATTGGTTGTTTCTGTACAAAGCTGCCAAATAAGGCCCTGCTAAAGGCTTGGGAAGTGCACAGTCTGTACACAATCAGTAGGTGTCTGCTGATGGCAAAACACCTTTGAAGATGCTGCCCGTCTTTCCCTGGGTTGTGCCTCTCAGACTGCCCCCATCACACCCAGACTGCGACCTCATGTGCATCAAACCCACCGAGAACAGTCTTGGGTTCTGTCCACGACAAACATGCACTAATCCCAACAACGAACAACTCCTCCTGTCCAGAATTTTATCTACTACAAATAAATACTTATAATAACAATAAGGAAAAAAAAAATCGCTCTGAAAGATTTTCTCTCTAAAAACATTTCTCTGAAGTGGGTCTCCAGAAAGATCAAGACTTTGAGACAAAGAAAGTTGTAGTTATCTTTCATCAGTGCTATCTCCATAACAACATAAGTAGCACAAAGAGAAAAATTATTTCACCAGATACAGGAGAGACAAAGAGCCTATGCGGCACCAAAGAAAGCACCTTGATGTGGAAGTCATGGAAGATAAACATGTGAGAGGGAAGGGATTACACATCTGCTGGGGATCAAGCAGAGAAAAGAGGACAGAGCTGGGAATCAACTGGACAAGAGTCAGAGTACAGAAAGAGGGGCAAAACCCGGGTCTGGTTGGACAAAAGCCAGAGAAAAGTAATAGAAGGTCAGAAAAGAAATCTGATGAAGAATTAATGAGGACAGAAAATGCAGTCAGGCAAGAGCAGAAAGAAAGCTGGGGGGGGAGAATATTTCTCTAGAATGTCTGTATTAGGACAATGTGATATAAGTGATCCTGTTTCTGTTGCTCCCTGAAAACTGGACCTCGTAATCTTAATCCTGTCCTACAATATTAGTCTGGTGCTCCTTTGTTATTTTTCAGAAGAGAAGGGGTAAATACTGAACACAGTGTTTCCACTCCAAAATTTCCCTGCCATGAAGTAATCTTGCAGCTGCTCCTTGAAACAGCAAAGATCTCAATCATACAAGTCATGTCTCCCCTACCCTACCATTAAAGAAATATTTAAAATAAATACACCATCACTCAGCTAAAATCACATCTTAGCATCTTCAGCAGCAGTTGCAAAGGCTTCATGGAAGTTAACAAATTAATTTTTTAAAAATGCTTTTCAATTATGTCACTACAAGGTTTTTTAAGCAAGGACAGGTAACACTGCTTATGTTGCCTTTTAATGTTTGAATCAGGAGCCTTCTGCCTTAATCTGACACACACCACAGTATGGCAAAGCTAGAGTGTTTTTAGGAGCACAATGCAGAAATAGGAAAACCCCCAAACCAACCTAACACAAAAATCCTTTAAAATGACTGACGAGGGCCACAAAGCACATTAGTGTGGGTATTGGATAGCGCTGCAGGCCTTGGTTCACAGTTTTGATAAGGCCTTTCTTTCATCTGTCCTTAAAATGACAATCTCTCAAATATTTATTTTTAAGGGTGCATCAAGGACTAGTAAACATCCAAGCTGAATCCTGCAGTTTTCTTATTCTTTAAAAGTTTAGGAACAAAAAATATTTGCCTTCCTAGGGTAGACAGGGTGCTCATGCAGGTTATTTGGTGTGCTCGTAATTTCAAAAATATTGTTTCAGTAATCAAATTTTAACACAGCTATTTAGAACCAGAGAACATTACAGATGTATAACAAACCCAACCGATACTAATGGCATAAAATAAATCCAGTGATTAACTCTCTGGGGTTTCAGTGTCTTCATTTTTTTTGTTTACTTATATATACATAAAAAATTATATATTAATTTATTTAAAAAGAGAAAGTATTCTTGCATTGCAAGCATTACCGTACAGTGAAACAGCTTTTCCCCCTCTTTAATACACTATTACTCACAACCATATGCTTTGTGTTTCTAAGTATCATTAATAAGGAAGTTGCCTTAAAGCCCATTCAAGTAACGGCTCAATATTCCTAGATCTGACATACAAAAGGACTTCTAAAACCAAGCTTGTCAATTTTTTTTTGTTTATTTTATATCTATTTTTTGCTCTTGTTCACCCTCCTTTGAAGTTAGTCTTCAAAGCTTCAATATCAATAGGAATGCAGCATTAAGGATTTTACGACACTGTGCTACTTAAACTTTTATTGTTTTGTTGCAAAATCATAATCAGAAGGATTAGGCTCTTGTATTTGGCTTTTTGTGTCTCTCTTTTTTTGTAATTTACTCTTTTTTCTTTAATTCCAATTCCAGCATGCCATAAATCTGTAGCATGCCCCTTTCAGTCCTCCCACATTGACAAAATAATGCAGTTTACACTTAAACATGCTCGAGAAAAAAAATTAACATTCTTTATCATTTTCTAGCAGAGACAGTTAATACTCTCAGGCTACATTAATAGAATCTTTCTGCCATTGTAGAAAGTTTGATAGCACTCTTATTTCAATGTCTGAATTTTTCTCCTTTTTTTGACAAAGACAAATGATTGCCATCAATCAAGATCCAATCGGGTATACACAGAGTCAAGCAAATGCATCACTCTTTACTGGTTTTCCTGCTATTTGTGCAGGCTTTGCTTCATATTATTTTATAGAATGATCAAAAAAGCAGCCGTAAGATAGATCATTCACACCCACTGTAAAATTAACTTTCATGAATAATGAGAGTTTTAAACCTCAGATAATGTATATGTTATACAGAAGATATTGCTGGAGTTCATTTCTGGCTAGAGATTATGTAAATGATACTATATGACCTTTATCATTACAAACAGGACATGCAAAACACATATTATTTCATACATCATTCTAAAGTAAGTCAGAACCTAAAGGAGAATCAGTCATTTATAATGTTCATGGTGAAGTGCTAAGGTTGCAAGAAAATGATAGGAAGTACTTGTGATGTTTTTGACTATTCCTCCTCTGAACCTGTTACTTATGTGCTCTAAGCATACTAGAAATAACAAAAATTAAGCTTACCCCCTTTGTTTCTTATAGAGAAAATCAGTATTTTGTTTCTTGCTTAAACCATTTATCTCAAGACTAAACTATGCTGATAATAACCACTTATGTCAATCAAAGTCAATGATATTGAATTAATAGTAATACATATCGTTATATTTATACAATGAATGAATAAGTAGTTTCCTTTTTTTTTACACAAAACAATATTTTAAATCACTTTCCTTATGTTACTTCCTTATTACTGGACAATAAGCTGAGTGAAGTTAAATTGCTTAAAGATTTCCTAAAGGTAAAAGGTACCATTCACCGTGAAGGCTGGACAGTTGATACACATATGGAACCAATGACGAACTCTAGGAAAGATCTAGCAAACCAAGAAACCCTGAGACTGCATTGCTCCAGACTTCTCTTTTCTGCACCAATGAGGAACAAAAAGAGTATGAAACGTGGTTTAAATTTTGAGGCTTACACAGCTCTTAAGTATGTAAAGGCCTTTATCAAAAATACCTAAATAAATCTATTTATACAAAATTATATATAATTGTTTATATTTATATACATTGAAATCTCAACCGTCATCAAAGAAACTCCTACTGCCAGAACATCAAGTCTTTGGTATCAGCAAGCAATAAAGTGAAAAATTCAGTTAAACTGACTCATATTATCCTTGTGTCAGGAAGAATACTATGCCACAGAGTTTACCAGTTCTTAATCCCCAGTATCTTTCTCACTTTCAAACCTTCTGTCTAGCATTTCTTTCATCTAATCCTAACAGCCACATCCCTCTGACAGAGAGGTTCAGTAGCTTCTGCTGATCTGCTGCATCACAGCACAGCTTTAGATACTCATCACACACCACACTTTGCACAACAGGCAGAGATTAAGGCTCACCCCTGATTTATTTCACACTCTGGTACTGCTTCCCCAGTGGAAGTACACTGGCAACACTCGTGCTTCAGTCTCCACAGTCCTTCAGTGCAACGGACCATTCCTCTTGTCACTTGGGAGGACAATCCCTTTTCACGGCCTCATCTGAAGGCACGTAAGGGAGGAGATGGCTACAAAGGATGACTGCAGTTCTCAGAGAGAACCTAAATGACACTGAGTGAAATCCAAGCAAAACAGCATTGGAATAGCTCCTTAGTAATGGGCATTCTGTGCACTAAATGGTACAAAGCTCTCCTGAGAGCAACAATACAGCATTCTCCAACTAAAAACTGCTTCACAATACATACAGGGCCGGAACGTGGTTGAGTAAGTAACGTAAATTCTGACCTTCAGTAAACTTCTGAGTTCTTGACTTTTTAACTTTAACAACTGTGTTAACATTGGGCATTGGGGTGAAGAATAGATGATTCCGTCTACCTGCCCTCCTCCCACTGGAGAGGGAGCCAAGAAACAAGGGCAGGAAACAGAAAAGGTGGAAAATATTAGCAATTAGCTATCAGCTGGAAAATCACAGGTATTTTAGATTTTGTAAAAATCATCCCCCAAAAAAATCAGCTTTATAGAAGACAAGCTTCCGGTTGACCGAATTTTATTATAGAACATTTGCTGCCTGTACAAGGGAGCAGTTGCCTACAGCCATTCTGATTTTCGCACGTCACAGTTTTTAAAACAGATTTGTACAGCAATTTTCCAAAGGGCCAATGCAGGGCAGACAAGTCTGCTTGATACTCAGGATTTCAGAAGTGCAGCTGAACTGCTGTGGCCCTTCTACCACACACTTTAACAGTCCAACACCCTTACTGAGCCCACCTGAGAATCACTGAGAAATTCTGTCCTAATGGACTTCCCAACAGTACCAGCAACACATACACACAGCCACAATGCAATTCAGCAAAAACTATACAAAAAAACATTTATATGTCAAAGTAGTCTGTAGCCTTATCACATGAAAGCTTACAGCTGCATCTTCAGGCTGATACACACAATTCATACCTTCACAACTAGAACAGTTTCAGTTCTGCTATTTAGTATTTATATTATATGCCCAAATGTAGATAGTTATCCTTCTCCCCTTCCTTCATTGACAGCTGGATACAAGTATCCCTCACTGCACCTTTTCTGCAGCCATTGCTTTCATCAGCTGCAGCTCTTGGTTTCTAGAGCTCTCTTATTTTCATACCCCATTCCCCTTTTTGTCAAGAGTTTTTTGGCCATCTTCACGTCCCTTTCTACCAAGAAGGGAATTCTTTTACACATTTCTTTCCACTTTTCTTGCCATTTCTTTTCAAGCTCTAAAATTGCACTGCGAAGCTGAATAGCCAAGGCAAAGGAGTGTAGAAACATGGTATTTATGTTGCCATTGACTACTTTTCTGTTTGGGTTTTACTAGGTAATTTGATGCCAACACGTGCGCTAATCAGACACCAGAGGTTCCATGTACCACTCCTTTACCCCTCTCCAGTTTCCTAATTACCTCAGAAATATTATTGTTCTAATTAGTCATGGCTGTCACGCTTCTCCATAAAGCAACTTCAGCCATACTGCCAGAGCTGCAGTTGAACCTGTGGCAACACCATTCACCTTGACCACAGCACCCAAAGAACAAACCCAAGGGATGAAGAGTAGAAAACTCTCTCCAGTGCTAAAAAGCAGGGTCAAATTACAGACCAAATAGTGAGAACTGCATTACATAGTGTCAATATATTTTAATTCAACTGCTGGTAAAAATACAACCTGTTTTTGTCTTTCTTGCCCATGTTCTGCATTCCTAAGTGTCTTCAATGCATTAACATAATTTGGGTATTTTCCCATTTCTCACATGCAATTCCAAGAAACTGTCCTGTTCGCATTAGCGAAAACAAATGCAAATATCCCCTCAAAGATGAAGATAGGAATCATTTTCTAATACATGCACCCGAAAAAGAGAAGGAAACTAAAACAAAAGATGGTGTGAAAAAGACAAAAGAAGTAGAAGTAAGGAAAATAATTGTTAACAATTTCTTCATATTCTCCTTTTCACTAGCATCCTAAATCTTTAGTGGCCTCTCAGATGATTTCTTAATATATTAAATGCCTCCTAATCATACATATATTTAATAATGTGTCATTGGGTAATTTACTTAATAGCGGTTGCGCAGCATTTTCCTTGCCTGTATTATAAACTCAAAGTCAGTAAAATAAGAGATAAACTAAAAATAATTATTTTTGTGTTTTGTCTTTAAATTGTATCAAAATAGCCCTGCTCCTCAGCCTGAGCAGATATAGGGATCAGATATTCCAGTGTAAGATAAAAACATGTCAGATTTAAAAGTATAGTTATCTAAAACAGAATTGGCCACACAGTATGAAACAAATTAATGATGTCATGTAATGACAGTACGCTCCAGCCAATTTACTACTTTTTTCTTGTTGAAGGCTTGCCTTGGTACAAACCAACTGTTTAAAGAAGAAAAATTTGTACTGTCATCAGTTCTGTTCAAAAAAAACCAGCTGCAATGCCTGGATTTTTACACAAGAAAATCCCCCCACAAAAATAATTTACATAGTAAATTATAACATACTTGCAGGAGCAACTGAGGGCAAAAGTTACCTTAGTCAGGGAGAAAGGCATGGGAGTTCAATGTCTGCCTTGTTCTTCGACCTAAACAACTTTTAGATTGATGTTTCACAGCACATTCTACATACAGTAAAAACAGCAGTTTATATTTCTCAGTGCTTGCTTGCTTCCTTGTTTATATATTTCAGATTTTTGACCAAACAGAAGACATGTAATGACTTAATCCCGAAAACACTTCTCAAATGGTACTATGTGTATATCTTGTAATTGAATCAATAAATTTTCATGGCCCAGTGTTTACCTTTTGCTGCAGAATGAACTGTAGTACAAGAACTGGTTACAGCCATTATACTGCTAATGTGGCAAATACTGTGGAGTCAGTTTGAGTAAACTCTACAAGGTTACGAGGTCAAAATAAAAGACTGCATAATTTATCAGATCAGGCAAATCATTTTGAAAGTACAGAGTTAAGTGCGGCATTAGCCCGAGATTACCGCCTTTCATGAATAAAGGTTGGAATCCGTGTTTATTCAGTCATACTATAGATGGCATGTCCTGTATAAACTTCATTCATTTAAAGAAACCTTGACACTGTCACTACTTAAAACAGTGGAACATAAGTAATACATGTTGTTCTTTCAGGATTACCATCCCAAACCATCTAACATTGTTGATCTTTCAAAATAACAAATCCTAGATTATTAAGAAATAACCTCAAGTAACACTACTGATTGCAGTCTTTTTCTCCCTTGAAATTTTCTGACAAAATCAGTCACAAAAAACCCAAAATTATAATATTTTCTTTTTTATATAAGCTTACTAAAAAATGCTGCTGATATCTTTTCATGGAATACAAACAAGTGAAAAAATAAAGAAGCCAGCATGAAGGTCACCTAAATCCCATAATATTTCTTACTTTTTTTGCAAAATTTTATTGCCAGTCTCAATTTAGGACCACTTTTAGTTTTCTCCTCAGCATTATAACATTCATGTCTTCCTACTGCTGTTCACCAGTTAAAAATTCAGCATAAATTTAGCAAGATTAGCTACATGTGTAATGGAGAATTAAAAAAGCAAGATAAAATCAATTAAAACTGTGATAACAGATCCTGTGCGTGCACAGAGGCTACACTATTTTAAACTGTTGGGGTTTTTTTCATGACTGGTGGTTAGTCGAAGGTATGCAAGTAGAAGAGCAGTGGCACTTGAACTAGTATTTCATCCTCAAATTTATTAAAAAGGAAATCTATGGAGATTAATGTTTAAATGTTTGCAGGTTAAAAGGTGGAAATGGAAGGAAAAACGTGTCTGGGCATAAGAATAGCAAAATATTTCTAAAAATAAGTAGCAATACTAGGGAGACTGGCATGACAACTCCAGATCTACAGGAAGAATACTAATCAGCCTCTATTCCATGGTTAAAGCAGTTTGTACTCACTTAGGAGGAGAAAATCCAAGGGCATTTATATTGTGCAAAGGCATCCCCTTCACGGAGCAGCAGAAGCCCACACATCACTCAATTCCTCGCTCTCCTGAACGCAGCACTCAGCTTCTGAATAAATTCTCTTTTGGGGAACACTACTGTGGTCTATCTTACACGAACAAAGGAGCCACTCTGGCGATGCCTAAGAAAGGTACGACTCATATTTTGGCTGGTAGTCAAGCTTTCATCCTGATTGTCGACTCATGGTTTGACCAGTCCCTCACATGCGTGGATAATAAGAGAGTTATCTGCCAAAATTCAATATTATTGAATTATTGAAAATTTAATTGAATACCAAACAACATTGAAACAATCTTATTGTTACTTTCAATAAAAAAGATTATTCTTCAAATGGACTCATCTCTACAGTCCAGAGCACCAGACTGTGTTTACAATTACCTTTGAAAATACCCAGTAGGAAAAGTCAGCTGCAAATGGCACCAGCGAGCAAACTCCAACTTCACAAAGATAATGTAATCTCAAAAATACCATGCTTTCATTTTTTTCCTGAAGTTCTCATCCTCTAATTACACATGTGCAATGCATATTTTCCAAGAGAAAATACGAGGTGCAAGAAAAAAAAGAAATGATGGCTATTTGCATAGAAAGATTTTACAAGATGTAATAAACTGTTGCTTTTATGAGAGCTTACCGGGAAAATCACAGAAGAAAGAAATTTTGTTTATTATACTACAATACAGAAACAAATCATTTCAGACACATAGAAAGTGGACACATTAAATGAGTGTATTTGGTGATTTTAATATATGGAACCGTATTATCTGTCATCTCAGATACTCTCAGTTACAGTTTTCTACTTTTTGAGAGAATAATGATTAATTGCGCAAGAAAGCTGAACAAATATAAAAGGAAAGGGAACACTAAAAATAGGAGAAGATAAGAAGTAAAAGAAGAAATGAATCAAAGAATGACACGGTATCACAGAGTTTGAAGAATGACCAGTCCCAGAAAGTTTCCCTGTACCTCTTCAAGTACTCTAATAGGAACTGTGGGAGGAAAAGGACATTCAGGGAATATGACGAAAATGTGGTGTTGGCAAACGATTCATAGCTACAGCAGACAGATGTATCAGAAGACTAAGAAATAACCAAGTTCAAAAGAAACCCAATGGGATTAAGGATATAGGTCAAAGAGGGAAAGAGGGATTAAAGAAGAAACATGCCAGAAAGAAAACGTTTACAGTGAGCAGCAACAGAAGCAAGGAAAGAGAACATGCCCCTGAGCAACATTGCTTAGCTGCCTGAAAAGAAAACCAGCTTCATTCGTCTGGGATTTCCTCTCATCAGATAAAAGTGACAGTAGCAGTGCAATCTGATTTCTGTATAAAAAGGCACTCCGAAGATAACTATGCAAAGGAGAAACATCTGCTCAGCATGCAGCAGACCACCTCTGCTCTGGCAGGGGAAAGGTATGATGGGCAAAGCACAAGAACATCAGCAACAGCTGCGCTCACTGCAGACTGGAAAGGCTCAATTATCTCTCTTCTAATCACTGTCTCACCCCTGCTAATAGGAACTGTGTGACGGGCAAGGGCCTATAGGTAAGGGGTTATACATGGGCAACGTTTCTGAGGCTATCATTTAATAGTTTGGAAAAACATTTCAGTAGTCACGGTGCAGCCCACATATAGATGGAATACATAGATCTAGTGAAGAGAAATTAAGTGTAAATCCTGCTCTTCCACCAGACTGTTCACAAGTAATAAAAAAACCCTCAGGGCAAGGAGGGGAGACAATATTTGAGATTTGCCAGAAATATAAGCTTTCAGGTCAGTTTGTGATGAGTTCAAAAGAATACTGAAAAGTCCCAAACACTTTTAATAGAAAGCTTGAAATAAGAATGGACATAAACACATCCTTTGATTATTACTGTAAAACATTTTTTAAAATTTTATTCATTTACTTTTAAGTTATCTTTATACATTCCTCTCAAGACTGATACAAAACACAGAAATAATTTTATTGAGCAATTCATCCCTAAGCATGACCGTTTTTCAGACTTTCCTAAACTAGCAAGAACAATTGATCAAAAGAGAAAAGGGGAAAAAAAAAAGTTAATACTTTTAAAATGTACATATAACACAGCTGCATGATCTGTGTACTTAAAATGGGCCTCAATTATTCTCTAATGTATTTTAACTTCATTTGCAAACTGTTTGGGATACAAAATAGATCTTCATATTTTGCCCATTGTCACCACAAGGTAACTGGAATGCTAAATAAATGACTGGAAAGAATTCTCTTTCGCAACCACTCATTACTTAAAATTGGCAGAAATCAAAGTAATTTTTTTAAATTATTTCAAAAATTCCAAAAATTTCTGGAATGGGATCAGATTTTTCAAAAATTACCAATTCCTGCAAAAAACAAAAATTATGTTAAAAAAAATTCTGTTCAAAACAGTGAAATCAATCCTCCTTGACATGCTAGTGGAAAAAAAAAATTAAAAATTATTTCTAAACCAAAAGAAACATTCCATTCCAAAAGTACAAAAACTATATGCTTAAATACATCGGCAAGATGCTTCTTTTTTGTCCTTTTCACCAGAAAAAACCCCTGCAATCTGTAGAAATGTCTTTGCTACATCCACTGAGGCTTGTGGTTGATCTTTCAAGACTGTGATGAGATCAAGGATCAAACTATTGTCTTTTCGAACGAACTCTGTACTGATAAAACAGTGCTTTGAAGTAACCATAATATAATTATAATGCATTTAAGTCAATTCCAATTTCTCCACAAAATATGCCGAACACCTTGCAGAGCTACCAGATTGATTTACTACAACTAATATCAAATTTCCTAGTGTTTTGTCCTAAGGAGAGAATGGCATGAAATAGATCTGAATAAATCCCACACTGGAAACGTTTTAAGACAAAGAACCACCTCCTCCACTGACCTGAATGGACAAATAAAGGGGAACAGAAGGAAACTTGGAAAGAAAGTCAATTCAGGGCTGATAAGATAGTCTGAGCATTTCTTCCTTCATGTTTTTCTTTTTTTCTTTCAATCCTTCACACAAATCTCACCAGACAGATATTTGGTCTAGTTTTACAAGGCACAATGAGATACACAGACACATGCAGGAATGTTCCTTCCATCCCAAACTTCTGTTGTCCTAATAGATCACTGTAGCAAAACTAACACAGACTTTCTGCTGTATGTGACAAAAAATAAAAGGCAGGAAATGCCAACATATCTGTACCATGGAGGGGAAAGCTATCTGATTTCACTTGATTATAATTTTTACTCTAAAGTATTTTTGCCATTGTCCAATCAAACTACATGCACACACCATTATGGCAGCTAGTCATATTTTTTTTTAATAACGGAATGATACAAGCAATTGATTCATACAACAGAAAAAATTATAAATAATTGCTCTGGAAGCCTAATGCTAAAATTTCACACATCTCTGCCATCAGCTGTTTAATTTTTCTCCCAGTTTGACTTGTGCAACACACAATCATGCAGCACAACACACTGATAGCCATCACATACTGAGCCACTTCAGTCCTTCATTTAAAATTCTTGGTACTGTGCACAAAGCACCCTTTTTTAACAATTTACTGTACTTTTCTCCTTGTATGATCAATTTTCCATAGCCTCTTTAAACATTTCACATTAAAACCTCGAGAGGTGGCTGCTGCCCCACCTACTGCTAATGAATTCAGGTGCTATTAGAACTGCCAGCCTTGTAATGGACTATCACATTTTTCCTTCAGGAACATTAAAACCATTACATCTCTCTCTGTTTGCCTTACACCAAACAAACAGCTGCCTTAATTATTCCAATTTTACATCTTTACCCTTTGCTTCATAAATATGCACAACTTCTACCAATACATCTTTATCCAAAACACCTTAATAAATCAAGTGGTGACGATATTACACACTCTTTCTGCTATGTAAACCGTTTCAGACATGGAAGACAAAGAAGTGCTTCTTTTTTTATATCCCAGACATGAAAGAGGGAGTGGACAGGCCAGCTTTTTAGCACTACATCCAAAAATGTGTCAGGGATAGAACTTTCCTGGGTAGATACTAATTTGCTAAATATCTTCCCCAACATTTGGCCCTGTTGAAATACAATGATCTTCATTACCAGAGAGTGATGCAAATTTTACAATCAGTGTTACTGTTACTGTGACCAGCTGAGTTTGCTCTAACCCATTTGAAGCCAGAGAGAAAATACTGTACTTCTACATCAGTAAATCTGACCAACCAAAGGTATAATCATTTCCAAATGACTAAAACTGAAAGAAAACCTTAAGGAAAAAAAAATTGTATCTATTATCACTATGCCTAAATAGGATTATTCAACCCTCCTGAGATAAAGTTATGTATTGAGTAAGTGTCTAAACACTAAGAAAATTTGTGAGAAGAGAAATGCAAATGGTTTCCTAATTATCTACAGCCTATTAACATGCAATCCTGATTACTAGCAATTAAAATCTCCTTAAATTTTATGACAAAAGTTCATTGAAACGTTGAAAATTATATGCTAATTATTTCACTGTAATGCACATGCATAGTGTGTATTCTGACTACAGACACAATAAATAAAGGAATATTGTGCACAGTGTAACTTGAAGCTCAACTTAAAAATGCAACATGCTGATTTCATATTGCAAAAATTCTCAAAACACTCATTAAACCACATTAAAGAGTCCGATAAGAAATAGCAGTTGTCAGTGTTATCCTATTGCAAGGTTATCAGAACACACTAAACAGTATAACAAAGTCTAAATAAAGAAATTAGCATTTAGATCATAAATAATTTTGCCTGTGTCTATGCTACAAAAAATTCTCTGTTTACGCAAACAATTAAACATCTTTTGGGGAGCATTTTGGAATAAATATTCCTTTCTCCTTGAAGAAAATATGTTTTCAGTTTCTCCACAGGAATCAAAGACGGTTTGACATTTAGGAACCTTCATTTTAAATTAGCACCTATGTAATTCTTTAGTCTATATCCTGAGTAAGTGATTAAACCAGAATATCATCCCAGAATAAGACCACTGATAACTGAGAACTTCTTCAACATCATTGATCTGCCTCATCTTGCCCCCCTACTAATCCTGAAATATCACCAAGATTGTATGTTTGCTGGTCCTCAATATCCTTACAAAAATAAGATAATATTACCTTAATCATAATTAATCAGGAAGAATTGTCTCTTGGTGTTTCGCTGAATGGGACCCATCTTTCTCCCTTTTCTGCTCTGTATGTTTCACCACCTCCATTTCTGTAGTACTGGTTACT
>VZTF01001115.1:1450291-1455291 GCA_013397755.1 Cnemophilus loriae
AGATACAGGAACAATAGAGATCCTGGCCAGTGTATTAGAGCCAGAATACTTTTTTCCACAGGGTAAATTAGTTGATACAGATACACGATTATCTGACACCTTAATACTAACTCGAATGATAAAACCTTGTAGCATTCATACTGCAAAATCAAAATTAGTTTATCATTCAGGCATAACCTGAGACTAACAGAACAACAGCTGTAAGCGTGTCTTTAAGGTTTTCATGTTTGCTTGCTTTCATACTTGCACTTCTGCTTTCAATACTAAGAAAAAAAAAATTCAGCTCCTGATAACCCACTATATTTACTTTTAAACATCAGCTGGAACTCTGGGAGGATCAGATATGAGGAATATTTTTGAAATTTTTTCTCTTCTTAGCAAAGACTAATTTCACCAAATACAAACAACAGAATTCTGTACTACCTAATGCAAAGGTGCAATAATAAAATCTGAAAGTTCTGTTTGTAGCACCCTGACAGCCACTAGCTAGTTCAGAAGCAGGAATTACAAGGATCTGCAGTACTACAACATTCATTTAATTCAGCAGTTTCAAAAAGCCCACACTTTTAAATACATATAAAATAATCAGGGAACATTAAGGACTCCCAGGCTTTGAAATACTGTGTCTGTTTATTTTGTTCTTTTTTTTTTAATTTGAGTTTTAGGCTGTATGAAGTTGAAGCAGGAAATCACCAGGCATATGGACAAGAATGCTAAAATGGAAATGTGTTAAAAAAAATAAAATATGAGGTTCTTTTTATTTCTCCACTTCAGTAACTACACAGATTTTTCTAAAATTTCATACGGAAATTATTGGTGTCAGGTTACACCCCAAAGAGATTTTTAATTCGTTATGCAATTGATTTTAAAAAATGTGTATACATATATGTGTGTGTATGTGTGTGTTATATTTTAACAGAACTCCACAACTTTCAACTTCAGCAACATTTGAAAGGTCACAAAGCCAAGTTGTACCACAGCATATGGAAAACTTTACCAACTCTACTATACATTCAGCTATTCATATACATGTCATATTACTGTTATTCTTGGTAATCTCAACAACAATGTTTAGCCCTTGAAAAGTAAATGTTATCATAAAATGACTTTGTAATGATTCCTCTCACTTCTGTTTTGCACAACACTTCAATTTGCTTTCAGATTCATCACTTTAGACCCTCTTTGCAGTACTGGACTTGCCTATATCAGGCAGTAGTTCAGCATGAAGATTACTTCTACATCAAAGAAAACAGTAACAAAATGGAATTTTTTAAAATTTAGAGTCAGAAATTTTTTTTTGTCATCATAATCTGTCATTCTTTTCCAGGTCTGCTTATTTTACAGTTTATTTCTAAGTAAATCTTTAGTTAAAGCAGGAGTAGAAAATAACACAGGATGTGATTTCTAAGTAATCATCCTAAACCGTTAAACAGCAAACTCCAGAAACAGTAAAAATTAAACACCTACTTATACTGGTAGAGAGATTCTGATGGTTTTTTCTCTGAAAACCCTATTCTCACCCAGTTTTTGAGCTTCTACTTCCTTGAGTCTTACATATCACACTGGAAAGATGCACCAGTGAACTGGTGTGTACCAAAGGCCCCAGCGTGGATACAGAGGCACCAAACCATGATTCTGGTTCCTGAACAGTCCAATCTGAGTGCCTTGTATGCTTCTGATGATCTACATGAGCCAAGAGTATGAAAAGATACAACTTTTGACCAGCACTGGCAACCCTTTGGGTTGTTGATGCAATTGCACTGTGAAGACTGACCTTCTGCAGAGGTGTTCGAATTTATCTAGGGATCTGCCTTAAATTAAAGCAACAGAACTCCTAATTTCTGGAGAGGTTCATGCAATAAAATAATCCTGATAAAACTATCAAGCAGATAAAGGCACAAGGCTTCCAAAGGGAAAGAACAACACAACCTGGCTTCACCACGCTACAATACATAAAGCACGCATCAAACTTTGCTTCCTCTCCCCGATAAAAACCTATTGAATGAGCAACTGTCTGCTCAAAAATATAGAAAAAACACACTGCTAGCTTTATCTGCAAAAATAATAAAAGATAATATGATTTTTCTCTGTTAAGCTATTAAAGCAAGCGTAATTTTACTAACATCATAACGTTTCTTCCCAGCACAAGCTTCATCTCTGCCACTTACACTTTAATAATTTAGCATAATACTGTTTACAAAGATTTTGTATACTTATATCTCTGTCTGCACATAGAAAGCAAAGCATCTGGTAATTTACCAATACCAGTCTGAGCAAATCAGCAAATTCATCTTTGCTCTTGCAAGATGAGGCTTTTTAACAGCAAAATAGCAATAGTAAGTATAGTAAAGCTGGAGGAGAGAGGGCTTGTTTGTTTTAATGTCATTTCTACAATGATACCTAGTAGATCATAGACTACAATTCAGGGGGAAGAAAAACATCCCCAGGCATAATCCATTTCATTTGAGAAGTAAATTTTATTATATTTGTGGGACTGGATTCAATCTCCCTCCCTCCCTACCTCCCCTTTTCAATTTGAGGATTAGTAACTATCGTTAGACCGAAAAACCTTTTCTTGTCCAGGCAAGGCTTTGTGTTCTCTCTTCCTCTCCTCACTCTGCAGTGGCTTCAAAGACTTCAGTGTTGACCGTATTTCTCTCAGCTATGCCCCTCACCCAGGCAATCACTCTAGCATGTCTCTACTAAGTTGCAACTCTACCCTGCTGCCACCCAATTCAATTTTTTTCCCCACGCACCACCTCTTTAAAATGCGGGTAAACACTTCTGAAACTAAATTCTCTAGCTCCCTTTCTTTGTCATTTACAACTCCTTCACCACTGTCAACAGTAGTTCTTTCCCATGATACAGCCCTGAATTAAGTGCCTTTTGTTCTCAGCTACTACACACATCAAAATTCCAATTTTAATTCCAATCCCAACATGTCCAGTCATCATTTTTTTTGTTGTCTCTCTCAACATCTTATTGCAGAATTTTTAAAGTTAGAATTAGAAACTACTTCTATATTTGCCCAACAATCATAAGTAAGATTTTTATTTTTCTCTAAGCTCAGAACAGAAATTAGTCACAAAGATGAAAATTATCTGCGCACAACAACTAAAAAATTTCCATTTGCCTGTTTTCATCCGGAATTCCTTTTAATCCTTATGGAATCCAGGTAGCTTGTTGTGTCTTTTCCCCACTAAAAACACTTCAAGGTCTGTGTTTGCATACGCAAGTCATGTTTCTGTCTGAGCACTGGTACGGGCTGTGAAAGATGAAAACAAAATTCTTTCCTCAAGTCTTTGCTTTGAGATGAAAAAACTACCTTCCACCTCTCTCCCAAGAGAAAATCTCCAAAAGCCCTTACCATGTTTCCTGTAAAAGAGGGGTTTGAAGACCTGCCTTTTCACATTATAGGCAGGCAACCACCCATCAGTTTATCAGTGGGATAAATCAGTTTATCAATCATCAAACTGCTGCTTCCTTCCTCGTGCTCAGAAAGAGCAAGAAGCTCTTCAGCAAAACGTCTCAGCATAATAAGGAAGCTTTTGGAAACAACAGCAACATATATCATCAAACCTTTGAGACACATTTCAAGGTAGTTCTCTTTATAGAAACTTTTTGCTCTTGAGGCTTTCTAGGCTCCCTACTCAATCCCAACATTTTCCTTGGAGAAATTGTGCATAAAGTTAAACGTGATCCACAACCATCCTTCATGATCGAGACAAACTCCAGAAATGTTTTCAGTCTAAGGAAATCCTAGGATACTCCTGCATTCAATCCTGCTGACCTCATTAACCATCTTCTTCAGCCTAAAAATGCAAACTTTTTGAACTGAGAACCTGAAATAAAGACTTGGTTTTGTTGGATCAGCCAAACAACTTCTGAGACTGGATATTCTACAGTGGTGTCACTACTTTGCAAAAGCAAGCTGATAAATAGCATTGCTACAGGTAGTGAAGAATTAAAGTCATAAACAAATCACCATGTAATGGAATCTCTGAAATTAGGTTTTTCTTCATTGTTATTACCTGTTCTATTTTCACCTGAATCAACTATTTAATTTAGATTTGCAGCTTGAGATACAACAGAATTTGTGGAATGGAAGAAGATGAAAATGCTTTCCTTGGAAGTTGTTGCATTCAGTCTCATGTGTGACAAGTGCTTTACATATTTTAATCCTGCAATATCTATTAAAACATAATACCTCTCTAGAAAGACACCAGAGAAACTGAATGAAAATTCTCAACTTGCCCCTTCGTGAAAGGAAGTTACATCCACTTCTTCAGTATATTAGGCCTGAGTTAAAAAAACCAAACAGTAATTTCTTCATACTTACTACTAAAACCCTTTCCAAATTCAGCTTTATCTCAAAAGTCACCTCTTTGGAAAAAGCAGAAATGTAACATGGGCACACCCAAACTAGAGTCTGCCAACACAGACAAATATTGAGACTAAACGAGGCGTTTCACTCTTTCTGTGGTAAGAGAAATCACATAATCCATGAGATCTAAAGCTTTTGAAAAGTATGCTTTTTACAAGCTTATTTATTATCAATACCAATTTTGTAAACCTCTCTCTCTCTCTAGATAACCAAAACATTACTGAAAGTTACCAAAAAATGGTGAGTATTCTAACTCATTAAAATGTACCAAGATCTTTCAGTGTGAAAAGCAGCTTTACATCACCAATAGCAATTTTTAAAAAATATAATAACAAAGGGAGCGCAGAATCAAAAGTTTTAAACAGAAGAATGCATTTACCCTGATTTCATAGAAACCATTAAAATAAAAAATCTCTGACTGCCTTTATGCTGCCGCTTTTCCCCCACCCCCTCCTTTTGCTTCAACTTCTGTTGTCCTATATCTTTTCAAGGACAACACAAATAGGAACATGCTAAGGTTTATTAAGTCATCTTGCTATGCTATTGTCAATTCTGGCTATGAAAAATTTCTTAGCATCACTAAGGCTCCACGGAGAGCAATGAATGTTGTTTCACC
>VZTF01001115.1:1457791-1569573 GCA_013397755.1 Cnemophilus loriae
AGTGTGCTGCAAAGTGCATTATGTGAGATTTCCATTTTGCTTTAGATCATTACTATGAAATGGAAATTATCATGTCCATATTTTGTGCACTTCGCAATTTACAAGCTGATTACATAAACCTTATTTGGGGGCTATCAGAAAGCAGTTATCCTTCAAGCATGGAATATTTTATCAGCTACCCTCTTCCCTTACCAACTATACCAATATCAGCTCACCAAGCAAAACACACCTAAAGAGCACGTAGGATTCTCTGATTCTTAGCAAAGCTTCTTAAAAGACAGTAATGATAGTCTGAAATCCAGAGACACAAACACATGGAGTAATCCACAAGGTACATACTCAGCAAAATCACAGATGTACAAAGTACTTAAAGAAGTCTGGTTTTACACAATTGTAATACATGTCTTACTAAAAATTCTTAGAAATGTTGAAATAGGCTATTGGGTTTTTTTGCACTTTCATAATTTTTTTCTTAAATAGTCTTTTTAGATCTAAGCATAACTCACTTAACAAAAGAGAAACAGCTTTAAGGACTTATTTCAACATTTCATTTTTAACCTTATAAGCTAGAGCCCAAAATTCGTATTTACAGCATGTGTGCAGACATCCTATGCCATAGTATGATGACTTTTAACTGGAACACTTCCAGTTAATTTTATTAATAAAATTTTTGTTATGTTTCTGTATTTTATAGAAATTTTTAGTGCTTGGTAATAATTTTTTTTCTTTCCACAAGACAAGTAGTCATTGAACAATGAATAAAGGTTACTTGGAAAAACAGTTTGTTGTCTACTCATGTATTTCTCTCGTGCTTATTATTCCATTACATCCAAATAACAATATTTTCATACACAAGCATATTCAGCTATGTTCTAGCCTAAATATGTTCCACTTATTTGTAAGCATTAATTAAGGATGTACTACAGGGACTTGAACTTGCATTTCAGATTTTCAAGTGAAACTTAAGCACAGGTCACAGCTAAAGAAGTTAGACAAGTATCACTGTAATGAAGGTACGTGCTGAGAATTCCGAAAGGAATTCATTCTGAATTAATCTGGCAGTACTGTTTTTACCCCGAAATTACTGATACAAATCTCACCATTTCCCTGTAACTCAAAAAGATGTTTGTTTGTTTAAAGTTTGGCAGAAAACAAAACAAGTTACTGAATGGTAGTTCAAGCTTGAATCACATAATATACCAAGAAGAAAGGTAGTAGTAAGAAAGCATTTAATTTTAAGAATTATTTTTCAAATAAACGATAGGGCTGGAACATTCAAAATAAATTCTATCACACTTTTATAGCAAAGTTGAAAGTCACAAGTGACTCACCCTGTTCTTTGCTGCTCTAACAAAACATCAGTTCTCTGACATTCACCCACACTAAACACCGACACATTCATTTTACCCTTTTTCTATTACTTTGTTTAAAAAAAAACACCTGAGAAACCTTGCTAACCTTTGACCGTAAGTCTCCAGAGCCCTGCTGCACGAAAATATTTCAGAACACCCCAAAAACGCCTTACCTTGGTGCAGAGCTTCCCCAGGCTCCATGCTTGTCTGTCAGGATGTTGATAATTTTCTGTATCAGTTGTGTTGCAGTCACCTGGTCCCGGTACTTGGCTGCCGTGATCAAATGGTGACACATTTTTTCTTCTTCCCTTTTGTCCGCAGAGTACTGGGCACACAGTGACTGGCAAAGAAAATAAATACTTTATTACTCTGCATTTTAATTACACCATCCAAAGGAAGTTTGGAGCACTTCATAATTAATTACTTATAAAAAACCCTCGAGAGAGAAGAATTAACCCCGTTTTCCAGGTTTGAGAACTGAGGCCCTGCGCAGCAGCCCACAGGAAATCCGTCCAGAGAGCCAAGCACAGCATCTTGGTTTGCCATGAATTCTTTAACTACATCACACACACACACTCAAAATTTAGCAAAAGCCAACACATTAATGGCCAAGACTGCATAATAAAACATATAAAATAAAAGCAGTTATGCCTATAACAAAGTGAATAGCTTTATAAAAACAATAGCAAATTTCAGAACATTGAATGTCAGCTTGCTGATCACTCCACTCCCCTCCCACGACTCTTGATTAGACTTGGGGAGGCTACTACTTGCTGTTGTTTATATAAATACACATCTATGAAAGTCAAGAAAAAAAATCCACATTTTTTCAGACAGACAGAAAACAAAATGCATCTGAGGACTAAATCAATCTTTACCAGGTGGCTTTTTGAGGTTGAGCACATTTGCAGGCCAGCATGGGAAAGTCAGTAACCTTCCCAGCACTATTACACTTGTTCTATATGTATCTTCTGCTTGCCAAGCTGCTCAAAAGCACATTCTAGCAAATAAGAACTGTAAGTCATGCCTCCAAACTGAACTCAAAACTATGAGAGATTCTTTGTTACAACATTGTCTCACAGTTTAGGTTTTTGTTGACCTTCTGAAAATTTGCCTGTTAATACAGAACTAAAAAAACAGGCATCAAATTTATATCACCCCCTCATCAAAACCTCATTTTGCTGTACACGAAAACCCACAAGAAATTCAAATACTGGTAGAAACAATAAGGGCTTTTCCCCACTTCAGCACTCCCTGTTTGTAATTTCAGTTTTCATCTGGCAATTCCACAGATCACATATGCCAGACAAAGCATTTTGGCCTTTGTCAATGATTGGATTATTCTATGATCTAGTTAGTGGAATGGACACAAATGTCTGCCTAACAACAAAAAAAATTGCTTCTTCTTTGTGAGGCACAGCTGATGCAGACACTAGCACAATTACTTCTTAGAGCTTAGATATCAGCACAATATCATATGCTTTTTATATTTAAAACAGTAGCAACGTTTCATATATATATATATATCTATATGTACAAGCCCTAGAAACTTGCTGCAAATTAAAAAAATCAGCAGGCTATGAATGCTATTTATGTATGTGTATATATAAATATATATGTCATATAAAGTGACAGAAAGATAGGAAGAATGTAAAAAAAACACAAAATAAAATTTGGCCTTGTGTAGATTTTCCCAGACACTAGACAACAAAAATGTACTAAAAGAAGAATAAATTTGAAAGAACTACTTTAACCATTTTAATACATTTAGATATTTCCTCAGAATTTCCCCACGCTTTACAGCAATGCTCACCTGATGAGCAGACATCCAGGAGGACTGAAGAATAAGCAGCTGACTTTCTAAACCAATGAGACATCAAAAATTGTCTTTTGTATTTGTATGTGAAGCACTCTGTCACCCCTCTTCACAAAAGTGGAAGATGACTGAATCCCACCCAATACTAAACAGGATTTTCCCAGCTCTTTCTGAATACAGCTGTCTTTTCCAATACATTGAAGTATTTTGCACCCGTGATGATTCCGATTTCTTTTCAGCACTTTGTAAATGTTTCATAAGCTGTTATTTTTAAGTTGCCTGAAAGAGCAGAATTCTAAAAACAAGTGAATAAGGTAAGCTAAGTAGTAAAATGTTTTAAAGTGCTCTTTAATGGATCCTCCTTTACAATTTGAACAGCAACTTTTCATATCTGACATAAAATCCATAGATATAAATCACATTAGAGGGTTATTCTTTCCCCATTATCAATCTCTGTCTCTTTATGGAACATTAAAGTCACATTTGACCTTAAAACATGATAAAATGGAAATCAAACTAGAATGTTTTGTAAAAGATATAATGAACTTGTACCTCTTTAAAAAAAGTCTCTTTATGATGTGATTTTGAACACATCCTTCATAAAATACCAACAAGGATTTTCAAAATGTAGCTGTGACAAACAAAGGAAAAAAATGGTATTTTACTGTCCTGACAACTTCCATGAAAACATAACCAGCCTGTTAAGAAACTGGAGATAGAACTCCACTTTTTGAGAAATTCAGCATTTAACATGAATAGAAATTTGCAGTTATATACTAAAACTGAGGGAGTCCCACAGGCAGCAATCCCATGAAATTATAGCATCACTCTAGGAAGAGCTCTTAACCATTGCAAGCTCTTTGCAATATATATTTTACAAACAAAAGCAGAAAGAAACCACAGTTTTGCCAGATATCTGTCACATGCATGTATAGTTACTAAACCTAACAAAGTTCTGCAAGAATAATCTTCTCTTTGATCACAAAGGTGTCTCACCAGTTGTTCAGTGGTTTCTGCCCTCAATATATGCCAACTATAGAGCAAAATAGAAGTTATTTCTCCTCCTCCCTCTCTCAAATACTTTGAATATAGCAGCAAAAGAAGACTGGTTCCACCAAAAGAATCCGAAAAAGACCCATTCTAAAGTAGCCAATCACCACTAGACTATTCCAAAAGCACTAAGAAGTCCCTATTTCACTTCATTTTTCATTTTCCAGATGCCAGGTTCACCTGATGCACTGCTTCCAAAGATGCAACACCAGGATATAGAGCGGTACACAGTCAATACTTCACACTAAATCCCAATCATTCCATTTATGTAAAATAGAAATCCAGCTTGACTCCTGTTTGTGCACAATCTCAAAAACGTATTTTCACAGTTTTATTTCTTTTCCAGTGTTTGATCTCTTGCACCTGCAATGTGCATCCCGTCATGCCAGAATATGGTTTTACAATTAAGATACACAGTTAAACAGAGTTGTCAAACCTTCCTTCCACTGCTGCCTTGGCCTACATGATTTTTGTTATCTGTTTGGGCAAGTGTGCAATGAAACTGTAATCACAGAAGTAGTGCAGTCACACTTAGGATGAAACAAAGAGTCAAAAGGAGAAAAAAAAATGCGTTTTCATATACACACCTCACAGGTTATCCCCAAAAAGTCTTAAATTCAGTGACTGTTAAAAGATTTACAAAGGGGAAGTGTATTAAGCATGGACTAGAGGAAAGACCCTTGTTTTCCAGCCTTTCATCCAGGATAGAACAAAATCCTTTGCTTTGCCATTATCACAGAACAGGGTTTTTCCTCTCTCCTGTTCTCTGCCCAGACAAGACTGCAGGCTATTTGAACACGTAGGTTATCTGAAGATTCATTTTTAAGGAACTGGAATTCTGAAGAGGCACAAGGTCATCCAAAAGGCAAGTTATAGATATGAAAATACAGTACACACTGTATGCAGGAAATATTCCAGAACAACTGACAGGGTGAGTTAGTCTATTCTGACTATCTACATTTCAGTGAAGAGCAGGATTAACCTAGTTTTCAGAATTATTTTATCTTTGATCTTTATAAAAATGTCAAGCAAAATATTTTCTCTGCATGGTACCATCTGCATAGTGCACCTCTGCAGCCCCAAAATTACAACGTAATGCCTTCTACAAGCGATTCAAAAGTTTAATAGTGTAGGGTTTTTAAAACAAATGTTGCACCTTTTTTCTTTTATTCTTCAACTCTGAGATCACTAAACACTTTTACATATGCCAGTTCCTTTGTCTAATTTAGCTAAAAGCTACTGGCTTTGTGAACAACCTGTCTCAGAGGGTGTCACTTAGGAGGAAAAGTCATCCATAAGATAACACACAGTCTTGCCACTAATGCAGATTCCCTGCAAATAAGGATATTTCAGTAAATGAAGGAGCTCCTCAGTCCTCTGCTTTCACAGATCTTTGCACTTGACCTCTGACCTGAGGTTTAAAGTCTGGACTAGAAATGCTACCCAGGGAAATCTTACAAAGACTCCTGAATAAGACTTAGAAAAATGAAAGCTTAAAACCTCAACAGCGAACAAAAGTCAACCAATGACAACGTCTGACAGCCACCGTCAATTCTGAAGTGATGCCTCTGTCATCCAACGACTCAAAGTATTGATTTCTCTCAGCATGAAAAAAGCTTAAGCCAATGAAATAGATATAGCATCATCCCCCCGATAATAGCCATCAAGGTTAACACCAGCAGAACACTTATCAAAGTATCTCTTCTATTTCTTCTTGTTTTAATGGACTGAACACAATGCAATGGCTTCTCATCTCTTCAACCCATGGTTTTCCAAACCTCATTTATCCACTTTTCCAGCCTTTTATCTGATTTCAAGATTAAAAAGAAATCTGCATCTAAATCAACTGTTTGTAATACAAATGGGGCATGGGGGGGGAAATGAAAAAAAAGTAGGTTTATAGCCAGACATTCCTGAGGGGAAAAAAAAAAATGTGCATTTAAAATAACAAGAGGAGGAAAAAAAAAGCATGCAGTTGACTTAGATCACACCAAACACAGACTGGTAAAACTATGGTCATGACCAGAAAAAAAAAAATCTACCACAATCAATTTGAGTTTGTGATTAGAGAGAAATGCGAGGATCTCAAGACACATCTGGTTTTAATCTGTGCTGAGTCAACAGTTTTATTTTTTACCTTCAAGTCTTGGAGAATTAAGCTTTAGTAAACCCAAATAAACACTAGGCAACAGCACTTTTATGCAGATTGCATCTTTTGAATTTAGTACAGTGGGTAAATGAGACAAACTAACATGAGTTCAACTGCAAAAAAGCTGTCAGAATAAAGAAATAGTGAAGAGCAGAGATAAATAACATCAGATTTCTTCTGCAGTGCCCACTAGCACCACAGACTTTTTTTTAGCCTTTTTCTTTGATGCTTATCTAATTGATATTATCTGTGCTACAGCAGCACCCTCAGATCAGAATAAAAGACAAAGCTTTGCACAAACAAGTAAGCTCTCTTCCTCTTTTCTAGAAACTGGTGTTTGCTACACTATTCCAGTATTCTAACTCTCTAAGCATCACTGCTGACCACTGGCATAAACAGTACACAGAGAGAAATGTTCTTTTCGAACCCAAGAACCCGTTGTTACTGTACTTATGTCCAAACATTTTACATTCAAATCACGCTCTAGGATAGGAACTTTCCTCCCTTCCTCTTTTGAAAAGCTCGTCAGCAGTCCCTTCATGACGGTCTTGTTTAAAACAGTCTAAGAGCCTAAAAACAACACACTTCAGCAATAAATTTAACATTTTTTGGGTTCACATCTTCCAAGTACAAGGCATTTTTCAAGCTAGAAAGAATCCAAGTACCATTCCCTATGCTCTGGAAACAGTAAAGCTCAGCACTCCTGCACAGGTGGCTGGCTGCTCCTAGATTTGATACTAAGCAAAGGAGCCAGGGATGATCTTTTCAGCCATTCCCCAAGAACACTGTATCACCCTCGTGACATTCAAGTGGCTTCAACACCACCACAGAGATTAGTGCTGCATTCACTGAAGAACTTCTAGCCCAGTTCAACAAGCAAATCAAATCCATGAACAACTTCTGCAACTGACACATTCCTTTATTTTATAAGGAACACCCACTCTGTCCAAAAAACGACGTATACTTACATAACCTAAGGATTCACAACACATTCTTAGGGAGGGCCAAATTAAGGTCACACTGGTGTGGTATTTCACAGGTGTTGGGTACTTGGGTATCTTGCTATCTTTACATATCGTCCTTTCTATGCAACTTAAGTTTTAAAAAGGGGGGGAAATACCTTTTAATCAGCTGAAAACATACATATATATATAAAAAAGTATTGAAGTGGGCCAGATACAAAGCTCTGGAATGTCCTCATTCCCTTACTGTGACCACCACCTCTCCAACTGCCTCATTCCACGGAGGCATAGTAAGGATTTCCATTGCCTTGAAGGTGGGTACAAAGTAGTTCCACAGTTTTGGCCCCAGCAGCCAAATGATTGCTTCCCCAGGATTCGGATTTCCAGACACCCCGCTGCCAGCACAGTTCTTTTACAACTCACAGCACCAAGACTTGGCACAGGAGTGACACCTGAACAGATTGAAAGTCACATGCAGTTCGGATGGCACAGCTAAACCTGAAATGAAGTGTCTCAGAGCAGGTAACACACACCAGCGAGGATTTTTGAACAACACAACTTACTAGTTAAGAAGCCCTTGAAGGTACTACACAAAAAGCAATTTTTCACAAGTATTGTATCCAATGAATTCTGATTAATTGTTCATAACAGGGGCAAAAGATGCATTTCTGTAAGTGGGGAAACAATAATACCTTAAAACATGGAAAAAATGGACATTCTCAATGAGTGGAAAAATGCAGCCAGAATGATTCAGACAAGCAGATGAACCAAAGGATAATTTGGAACCTTATTACAAAATATCTTGTACCACTAGTTCACCTCATAAGCGGTACGGAGCATTTTGTAACAAAGTTCCAAAATAAGTCACTATAAATGGGGCTTCAGTTTCTGGCTATAAAAAAAAAGTGAAAGGCATTTGCATGACTTAATATTCTTTTACTTCTATAGCTATCAAAGAGACAGCTATAAATACTTAGGTATATCAGTATTTAACACCTGACTTATGTCTATGGTCTCAACACTTACCTTAGAGCAATGTGTATTTCTATATAGGATTCATTATTATGTAAGAACTCACAATCATATTATATGTAGAATCCTAAGCAAAAAGTGATCAACATACCTCTGTTAATTTTGTTATTTATTGTTTGATATTTCTGCTACATCATCACACTTACTAAATTTCCTTATAAATTTGCAAAACACACACAAAGAAAATTCATTTCCAGGCAAAAACCTCTTCATAAACAGTTTCCAAGTTTATGCAAAGTTCCGGCTTTGCAAAAGGCAGAAAGATTAGGCCCTTGAGATATCCCTGCAGTCTGGGGTCTGTGTTTCTGGTTCTATTTTCTACAGAGTTCCCCTCAAGCACTTTTCTGCTTTCCCTGTTTAGTGTCTCAGATTCAGAACAGAACTCTGATTTTAATTCAGGAGTTTAAGAATGTATCAAAATCTATCAATTCATGAACAAAGAGCAGAGAGACCACATTCATTTGAGATGACAAACATTGAGGCATAATAATTTCCTATCTTGCCATGACGGGTTGCATGCCAGTGGCAAGCACATCTTTAATAAATATCAGTACTTTGGATCCTGTTGTTTTCAGACCTGACTGGGCTCCTAAAAATGTCACTTATGAGGCTTAGTGGGAAAACTAACTAACTAACTAAATAAATAAATAAAATTTTAAAAATTAAAAGCGTGTAATTGTCCTTACAAACACAAATTCATTACCCAAAACATAACTCATCTGTCCTTCACCAGCTTCTGGCATGGTTGCTCCAAGAGCTAATTTAGTGGACTC
This sequence comes from Cnemophilus loriae, assembly GCA_013397755.1. NCBI lineage: Eukaryota > Metazoa > Chordata > Aves > Passeriformes > Corvidae > Cnemophilus > Cnemophilus loriae. Next base: position 1,466,926 of record VZTF01001115.1, read on the forward strand.
GATGTCTGGCAGTTCAGGACCTTTTCAGCCTCTCACAGAGGAGAATGATCACCCTGCCTGCCACATATCCTTGAGCAACACTGCTAAACAGGACAAGCACAGGTTTGCTGGCAAAGTATTTGCTTCCCATGCATGGAAAAAAAACCCTTTAGTTACTGCCGTTAAATCATGTTCATCTGTATCTGCAGAAACATTTTAATTTATTATTAAGGAGAAGTATTAAGGGTGGGTTTTGGTTTGCTGGGATTTTTTCGGCCAGAGAAATTTCAAATTACTAGGAGAGAATTTGTGAAAAAAAGAAGGATTACATGGAATTTTATTCTAAAATCTATTCAAGAATAACATGTTCAGTGCTGCCAATTTACAAGTTTCTAACTTACACTCCAAATTTGCTTTTTATCTTTTTGTAAACTAAGATTCTTAAGTGACTTATTCTTTCCAGGACAAAGTATTTTAAAAGCAGGATATTTTTATTGAGATGACGATGAAATGGCAAAGATTTAAAAAAAAAAAATCCAGAAGGAAAGGGAAGGATTTTTAAAATATGGTCTATATGGTCTTTTATAGCAGTTATTCTTTAAAATCATTCCTAAGTCACTTACTTTGGAAACATGTTAAGAGTCACAATCCCAGCTTTGGCTTAACCTCTGCCTTATCTTAAAGCCTCCTGTCAGAGTTCCTATAGCATCAAACTACGAAAAGCAAATTATTTAACCTTTATTTTTTCCCCCTCTCCTTTTTTCCAATATTCTACGTTTTGTGTTTCATTCCACCTAGAGTATGAGATTTTTTCCTTTGTGATTGGTTCTCATGCATTAAGGTAACATGATTCTTGAATTTTAGAACAGCATGAGATGTGTATGAAGTTTTTTTTAACTAATAATTTTTTACTCAGAAAAAGTTCTACCACCCTTGAAAGGTTGGCATTTGGCACTAAAAATTGTTGGGGGAAGGATAATTTAATTTCTTTTGCAACTGTGTGATTTTACCATCCATGGAAAGACAGCATTTCAAATATTCCCATTATTGAAAGCATGAGAAGACAACAGCCTCTGCTTTTTTTTACAGCAGTCTTAAGTGAAAAACACTCATTATACAACTCTAGATCGTTATACTGAGCAATATGGAGCAGACAGACAATACTTCTTTAAAACTCATATTTTTTCTTGCTCTCTTGGTGTAAATGAAAAGACTACAACAATGCAAGAGACAGTATTGCAACTACCAGTGATGCTCCCTTCAGAGAAATGAAGAATTATGTAGCACCAAGCAGTTTCTACTGGCATCACCCTTTATGTTGTCAATTTTAATTAGAAAAAAAAAAAAGATAATACTCCCTAAACAATTTGTTTACCTTTACATAAGAACATGTAAGAGCCACTTCCTAAATTTTATTATTCCTGTTTATTTCTAATTTTAATGTTACTTTTCAAAACTTGTGAAATGTCCTATTTCAAGGTTCTGATGTTCTTGTTGAGTTTTGATTTTGGCTCTATTTCAGTTCAGCATGCAAGTTCAGCATTTTTCTCTCTGGTTGTTCGGGAGGTTTTTTTAAATGGTATGAGGGTGATTTCATAGCACCCCTCAATAACAGCTTTCTGTATTTTCTTCCAACAGCTGAACTCAGGGATGTTGGTGTAAGACCACAAAACATTACACATTCCAAATGCACAAATCCTGCTTAACTAGACTTCGCTAATTGACTTTAATTCAGTGTAAAATAATAAATTCAGTACTTGGAGCTTGTTATGTCTGGAGCACAACAGCCATGCAGGACAAAAAAAAAGGAAAACAAAGTCCCTGGATTCTTAAAACACAAATCTGAGTTTTGGTGTGAATTACAGTTCACTCATCAGAATTATAGGTTTTGAAATAAAGTACAGTGACTAATCAAAATCAGCAGTGTCCACCAAGCGTGCACAAAAATGAAAGAAACTACTGAAATTACATAAAATATTATATAAAACACATGTAAGTGACAGTTATTGGACATACCAAAGAACCATGTAACAACATCTCTCACACACTTTAACAGCTTCAGTTACACTCCAGCCAATAATCTACTTCTAATATTCCAAATTTCTGAACAGCTTCAAACAACTGTGATTCAAAAATAACCCAGGAAACATTCCTCCCTCCTCTCACGCCGACCATACGAAATTGCTTTGCAAAACAGCATTGGGCCAATGCCAAGATGAAGTGATGCTGGCTACAGAGCTCTCAGCAACTGCTTAGAAATGAGATACTGGGAGCTTCTAACAGGCAGCACAGGAAAAAATAATCAACAATGTTTTAGAAGTCAGAATATCTGATTTTTTTTTGGTAAATGTTCCCTTGGGACCCAGGACCAGCATGGAGCCAGCACAGCTGAGGATGACCCAGTCCTGCTGGTGGTGGTAGAGAGAGGCCGGGGCCAACCCTGGCCTCTGGCCCCAAGTTATGACAACATCTGTTTCACAAGTTCCATATATTCTCTATAATACAATAACCCATCCACTAACTGAGAATTTTGCTTGTTTTATCTGTCAAGAATTGGCATCAGTCACAAAAGATGGAATCTCAAACTGCTCTAAGGACAACAGACAATCCAGGATAGTTCTATAAAACTTAAATCTCAAGTTTCTGCAAGGACAGGCAGGGAGAAGGCTTGAAGGAGCACAAACATTTCAAAATCCATTAGGCCATAATCTCGGCATTACTACTTAGACTCAGAATTTGTTCCTGCAAATTTTTTGACAAAAATAAAACCCATAGCAATGGGGAACAAAGACACACGGACCTCCTTGCTTGTCCTCAAGAAGATCGTTTATTCAAAGCAACGAGCGAGTTTTAGACCTTTCTCAAGCACCGTATTTCCTTACAGGGTATCGACCTATCCCATGTTGCCATGTCAGCACACACGCCCTCTCAGTGCCCTTTTATGGGGTGATCACGCCCATCAGCTTCTGGTGGGCTCCTTCTCGGAGGGGTCCCACCACGTTCCCGGAGGGTCCCACCACGTGGCTGCCCCAAGGACGAGTCCAGACAAGCCTCTCTGAGCGGCCACGTGGTCCTTTGTTCTTTGTGCTGCCATGTGCTCTTTCACAGGTGCGTCCCACACCCCGCAACTCCATCCCATCTCACCCCACAAAAACCCAGTATCTTTGCACTAGGATACAACAGAAAAAAAACATGGAATGATGACCAAAGCATTCACACTGCTCATCATAGTCACTATCATCACCTTCCAAGCCCTGCTTCCAGGAGATATACGAATCTGTTCTTTTAAGATGGCCAGAAATCTTTGAAGATGCGTTTTCTAAATAGTGAATTAAGAACAGGGACTTAGAAATGTGAGCAGGAAACAGGTGGGAGGGTGGAGTGGTGAGAAAAGAAAACAAATATCTTGTGTGAAGCAGAATAGTGAGGACAGTTTGATTTTCTGATTGTAAATCTTTTTAAGGATTGATTCTGCCACTTCCACTTGGATTCCAGATCAACAGTGAAATCCAGAGGTTTCTAAGTTACTCGGAAGCTTCCCTGACACAACGATCATCAGAAGAGCAACTTAACTGCCTGACACATATTCCTTTTCATGACCTAAGACCATCTCAAAGGTATTGGCTCAGCTTTTTCCCATTTAGGTCAAAGAGAAAAATCAGTAGATAGACTTATGCTGTAAACACTTTGATAAAAGAATAAAATGAAGCAGGAAGGAAAAGATTTTTTAACTCTGTTATAGTGATTCCCACCTAAAAGCAAATACAGGAAAGTTAAGATAAAAAACTGGACTGCAAAGTAGCGAGGTAGAAGAGGCAATGTGAAAGGACCTTTCAGTTCCAGTTAAGAATTCTGATTGGTGCAGTCTTGTTCCCTTTCCTGGAAAGCTGCATAGATCTACTGAGAAATAAAAGGCTACATTTATGAAAGATTAGGAATATCATCTTTGGATGGATGTGGCTTGACGGTTTTCCACCATTTCCACCTCCCTGGTTCCCAGACAGCCCCATCTACTAAACACTACAGATAATTTTATCAATTTAGTTGTAAAATCCTTATTTAAGCAATTACTGTCTCTTCACAACCATCTCTCATGGAGGTACTTCTTTCTGCTCGTCACAATATTCTGCATTCATAATGGAGCAATCTCAATGAAAGGCTGAAGCGTTCAATGGAATGAGAAATAATTCAGGAAAAACTATTACACTAGATGCAAGATTTTGTACAATTTCCTCCTCAATAATACACCGATAGGTGAAAGAGAAAAATACTCTATGGAAGAAATACATGTAACAGCAAAAACCTCAACCATGCTTTCAGGCACTACTGACAAACACCTTCAAACATTTTTTTAGCAACTCAGTATGTTGTCCCCAAAGCTGATTTTCGTAAGTCACCTTCATGAACATCAGAAAATAAACCCGCAGGTCTCAGCTTTGCCATGCCGCAATCAGGAGACTGCATTAACTACGAAATGAGACTATTCCTACTATGATTTTAGTCCAAACAAGAGAATGATGAGGGTAACCACAGCTGACTTAATCAAGAAGCCAGAGGTCAAGACAAGTAGTTACCCAAAATATGGACCAGAATTTCAATTCATTACTCTATAGGGTCAGGAATCCTGTGTCCTTTAGGCACATTCAAACCTGTTTTGGAGTTGCAAATCAATCTAACATGAAGCTACTCGTTCTCCCTTTCTTTTATAGAAATATCAGCGTGCACATGCTTGGGTAAATCATCCAGATAAAAAGCACACTTTGTAATGCTGGTTAAGGTTCAGAGTTCTAAAAATAAACTCTTTTTACTTTCAGCTCTAGACAGTAGTTTAGTGGGTCAGTAAATGAGTGCATACTGCAGGTACACAAACTTGTACATGGTTTGTTCCTGCACATACATCTGCAGAGTGAGCTGCCTTCATAAAGTCAGTTCTAAATTTTCATTTCAACCACCAGACACTACAAAAAAAAATTACAAGTGACACAGATAACAACATCCTAATACCTGTATGCACCAGTCTACCCAGTAACTTCAGAACTGAAGAGCTTTTACATGAAATCCAGCTATAGTCAGGTGGATAAGCTTTAACCCAACAGCCTGAACTCAGGTCAGTCATAAATAATATTTGTAACTTGGGTGCTTTTGCCAGGAAAAGTCAAATGAGAGAAAAACCATGCAGAGACAGCACTAGAGTATAGGGAATTATTTCACAATTTTGTGACCTCTTTCTTCAATTGCTATTATAAACAACCTTTTTACATGAAAACAATACTTTTGAAAACAAAATTGTATTTAGTACATTCAAGACCACTGCCAAAAGACTGTCAAATACATCTAGACAACAAATGATAATATGCTGAATCAAAAGCTAACACCCATTTAGCAATCAGATGCATATTTCATCCTTAATGAAGGCCTGAAAAGAAGAGTTCACTTTATTCTGGATGCAGGTATCAAAGCAGATCTCACAAAGCAACACAGGCGCATCATCTAAGGATCTTTTTCACATTAAGAATCCTATTAGAAGGAAAACACTAAAAGGTAATTGAATTTCCCTCAGTTATCTTCATCTCTGTCAGCTCCTGCTACAATAACTTACTCTCCAGAGCAGAGATAACTCAATTCTGTCCAGCAAGCATATGTTATGAATCTCCAAAGCAAACTTGTCTAAATCATTCTGGTCTTCTATCAAGGTTGGCTGTAGATATGAACTCTGACAGAAAGCAAACAAATTTATTTTTATCTTTTCAATAATTCGCTTCCCTGTGCCTTGATGGAAGAATCTTAAAGATATAAATGTTTCCACTAATTCTGGAATTATAAAGACTGGTTGAACGTATTTCATCTGAAAGTTAATGCTATTAAAAACTCTTCGATGCACTATTCTGTTTTAACAGAAACAAAAAAGCAGTTTCGAGTTCCTGTAGGCAAACAAAAACTAAATTATCATGCTGTAATTGACATTTTTTTCAGAATGGTTCTGATATTTACATTTTCACCTTCAGTGGAAATGTTAATTCTACAAATAATAATAACAGAGGTATACTCTAACCTTTTATTTCCTCAAAGCTCTTAAAACATCAGTAAGCACAAATCCCTCACTCACATAAAGAAACTACTTTGATTTAAAAAGTCATATTTTGCAAAGGTATAATGACTTATCTAGATCAACATAACAAAAGCAAAATAAAAGAAAAAGCAGCTGAAGAAAGGGTATATCACAAGAATCAGCAGAGCTAATTCCAGAAGGAGGAGAGAAAATACAAGATAAGGGCTTGATCAAATTAACATTAACTGTACAATTCCTGTCAGTCTGTTTCAGGCTCTCCAATGTAAAAAACAGTCTGAAGAATGAGTGAATAATGAATTGACAGAGTTCCTTGCTGACACTCAGCTACTCAGAATTGTTTAGTCACAAAGGAGATGTGAGGAACTGGAGAGGAAGCTTGGAAGACCAAGTCATCATAACAATAAAACAGCACGGGAGCTTAATCTTAGATAATAGAACATAGAAAATAATCTAATTTTAGGTATAAATTATGGGAACTGTGTTCACTTTTATCTTTGCTCCTTTTTGTCATAATTTGGCAGCTATTGGAATTAATCCTTCATTACACTTGTTGGAGTCAGCCTCCCAACTGTAAGCATTGAGTGTAGCTATCAGCTATTATCAGCAACAGCTTCATTCTATTAATTACAACAGTGTAATGAACAGAAGGTGCTCTAGGAAATACTGGTTGTGATCCACGTCTCCTCATCCAGCCTGACTCACTACCAGCGAAAAGGCATCTTACAACCCAAGCATCACTTCAAATGGCAGAAGAGTGGGAGTGCATTCTAGCAAAGTGTTGCTACATTTGCCCTTCCAATAAACTCTTCCTTAAGAATGCACAGTTTGACATAGGATAACAGGCTTGACAGAGAAGACCAAAGATTCACTGTCATTGTGTGTAAACACACATTAACAAAGAAGTAATGCTAAATGAAAATAAAAATAAGTTCAAGTTTACAACTGAGCAGAGTATTTCAGTCCAACCTACTAGCTGCAATACTGAGAAAAAACACCTTCAGGTATATAGACCATGAAGATCTTCTGTGACCTTGTCAGCTCCAACATCAGAATTATTTTAATATAATGTCTTTCTCATTTAGATCAAACCAAGTTACAATAAAACACATAGGAGAGATGTGTACTGTCACCAGTGCTTTTTCTTCAAAGCTGAATAATTCCTAATACTGTTCTCGAAAAGGTACATAAGCAATACAAGTCATTTCTGGACAGAAATTTTAGAATAAAATCTCCAATCAAGCACAATAGGATATTTGCTTTGTTAGTGCCAGAAAAATACATTCTATTTACACTATATTACTTCAGTCAGGATTATTTAAGAATCATTACCTGGCATGAGCTACCATAAAAATCTGTACATGAATAATAAATAAGGTAAACAATACTGATTTATTTTTCATGAACAGGTGAGAACGACGTTTCTGATGGGAACATCTCATTTGAAGCAAGAAATTTCTTAGCTTATTTTTCATATTATAAACATAAAAATATGCAGAAAAACATGGAAAATGTTTTACTAGACAACACAAAATCTGTATAAAAAGATACAATACTAGAGGCTCAAAGGAAACATGCCATGCAAAAGAAGGCTTTCTTAAAAACAAACAAAAAGCTGAAATGGTTAAGCTGTAGAGAAAGAAGGCTGTAAGAAAATGGCATTCTTCAGTAAGTCTCCCCAAAGAAGGAAAACAGAAAAATATGTCAACTATGGCATGACAGTTTTAAAAACAGAACGAAGCAGGTCAAAAGATATGGAGGAACAATAGCATAAAGCCATAAAAGGCAGCAATAAATTATTTTTCAAACAAATCGGGAGGACTAAGCCCGTTAAGGTGTCTCTGTAGAGCTAATAGAAGATCAAAGGGTAAAAAGCTCTCCTGGAACACATGACTACCACAGAACAGAGATGTTATGAAAGAAAACTGGGAAGAGAACAACTGCTGGGACCAGACAGTGTCCACTCAGGTGATCCAGAAGAACTCAGGGATGAACACAGCCATCAGCTGCAGTGTTCTTGTTCAAACTGCCTCAGTGCCAAGGGAAAGAAATATGCCAAACGGACTCTGAAGGACTGCAGAGAACAACACGGCAATAAGCCTGAAATTGCTAAAAGGCAAACTTGGAGCTGTGTTTAAAGCAAAAAGCAAACAGAGGAATAAACACACTGGCAAGAGCCATTACTGCCTTTGTAAAGGAAGTCAGGCTTCATTAGATTTCTTTCAACAAGCCACTCGAGGCATAGACAAGAAAGATCCTGCTCATCAAGTCTGAATGCCAAAAAGATATTTAAAGAAAGGCAGGATGAGGTAGGGCAGATAGGAACATCTTATGATGGAGTTAAGATGCAGTCCCACAGCAAAAGATAAGTTCAAAGACCTATGGAGAGTAGATTAATTTAGCTTATTGATAATTTCTAGTGAATATAACTATCTGTAACAGTACTTACAAGAGAGGATAAACAGTTTTTAAAACAAAGTTTATCATTCACAGGAAGAGAAAAATAAGTAGACGTGTTAAATACGTAAAAGAAGTGAGAAAGGCCACAAAAGTTGAAATCTTGAACATTGTAAAACACTGTGCATGACCTTCCTGGATATTTTTTTCAAATTACACTTAGTATGTAAATGAAACATCTCAGATTATAAAATGTGGAAGAATCTCAACAAGATACTGCTCAATACTAAGCATTAATTACAAAGCAATAAACCACATACGCATCAGAAGAATAATAGATTTTTTAAGAATATGAAATAGCTACAGTCATAACTCTATTTAGTTTCCATATTCAATATGATTTGAAAAGCTCAATATGTTGTTACTTACTAGATTTAATCCTTCACACAGTTTCTGTCATAATTGGTAAAAAACATTATCCAAAAAATGAGAATGAAGATAATAACACCACTTCTTGTTTCACGAGAAAAGTCTATAGGAGAGAGTAGTTCTTAAAAGAATTTTCTTTCAAGTTGCTTCAGAAACAATATTATCATACCACAGAATCACAGAATGGTTTGGGCTGGAAGGGACCTCAAAGATCATTCAGTTCCAACCCTCTGCCATGGGCAGGGACACCTTTCACTATCCCAGGTTGCTCAGGGCCCCATCCAGCCTGGCAGGGATGGGGCAGCCACAGCTGCTCTGGGCAACCTGTGCCAGGGCCTCACCACCCTCACTGGGAAGAATTTCTTCCTAACATCGAACCTAAACCTATCCTCTTTCAGTTTGAAGCCGTCACCCCTTGTCCTGCCACTACTGGCCTGTGGAAAAAGACCCTTTCCAGCTCTCTTGTAGCCCCCTCAGGTACTGAAAGGCTGCAAGTAAGGTCATTATGGAGATTCTCTTCTTCAGAGAAAGGTAAGAGTTATCTCTGATAACTCATAGACATGTTTCTGTAACGTATTTTAATTTAAAATTGAAATACAACAAAAAGAGATGTCTCAGTATTCTAGCGCATTTTTTCATTCCTTCTCCTCCCTTTGCTTGTTAAAGCATAGTGAAAGAGAAACAAAAATTTTTCACTCCTTCCTTCATAATTTTTCACTCCTTTATCCCAACGCTTCCCAGAGCATAGAGAAAATGTTACAATGTTCAAATAGAAAAGGAACTTTTCATTTCAGTATCCTTTGTTTCACATGAGATAATTAATCCCAAAAATTGCCACCTTCGGGAATAAGAGAAATTTAATCTCCTAGTTTGGGACTTGACAACATATTGCAGCAGAACAAAATTGGTTAATCCTCCCATAAAAAAAATATTCTCCTACGCTCAGCACTCTGTGAAGCATTTATAATACTTCAAAAATACATTTAGAAATGAAAGTCAGTTTTTTTTCTTCCTTCTACCGACAGACAGATGGTGCTGTAACACCTAAATGGCCCAATGCAAAGGGCAGCATTTATTTAAAAATTTAGATTTGAGAGAGTTAAGCTCATTCATAACAAAATGTGTAAAGCCTTATTTATGTGAGGGAACATCTAACTTCCTGCATGTTGCCTCATTACATTTTTGCAGTCTTAAGGACAACAACTTTTGGGTTCATTCCCACAACTTGCGCTACCCATTGTCTCCATGTGTTCTGTGGAGAACTATTGCTGCTGACACACTCTACAAGAGAGAATTCCCACTGAAATCACTACACAATCTTTTGTTCTAACAAATAAGGACATTACTATTAAGTGTGCTGAAAAACACTTAATATAAAAGGATGTTGCAAGAGCCACAGAAGGATTTTTTGATACACAGGTTCTATCACAAAGCAGCTTTCGTTAAAAACACCGGAAAACTATGGAGAATATGGACCCAGTCAAGGGTTAAAACCTTCTTTCCCACAGTAACTTCTTGTTACATATAGAAGCAACAATCATCTACAGAAACTACAAAGACACCAAATACCTTTCCATAATTCTCTCAAGGGCTCTCAAACATTCCCTTTGACTTATGGGTATTCTGCCAGAATTGATTTGCAGTAATTTTTAGTCACTTTGTCTGATACAAATAACATATTCCAACATTTAATGCTTAGTGCACCAAAGAGGAAAAGATGCGGAATATGGAAGATTATCAATCAAGGGAAGCACTGGATTTCGCCTTCTGCCAAGGAAACTAAAAGCAAACAGCTCCATCCAAATCACTATTGGAACGCTTGCCTAGCCTTGCATCCCACCTCTGTCAGGGCAACACCAGTTTCAAGATTCGTTTCCCAGCATGAGCCATGAAGTAAAACATTCCATTTATTACCACAGCCTGTAAAATGACACTGAATAAGAATTAAAACTGTGAGGAAGTCCAAGTCTTCCGCATGAAAAAACACAACTGAACGCAAAAGGGCAACAAATTTTACAGCAGCTGGAAATGTTAGATTTAATTATTGAAGAGAAATCATGCAGAGAAGTTAGCTGCCTAGCATGATTTATAACAATTGCAAAGGGAAAATCATGTGAAATTCTCAGTTAATCAACAGAAACAGCCAATAACAAGAATGCCAGCACTTTATATTTCTATGGATGATGAGAATTTGAAAAAAAAAAGACCAAAAATTCAAGGGGATGACACCACAGAATCTTTCAAAAATGACACTTCGAGGAGGCAGGTTATTTTGCCAATTAGAGTAGCAGTAACATTTTACTGAAAAAATTACCAAGGGGTTTGTTTTCCTCAGAATGAAGAATCCTTGTCCACCCATTATAGAAAGTTTTCTGAAAATTATTGTGTGGCACTCTCCACTGCTCTTCTACACACACCATAATGCACAACATTATGAACAGTTTTGTATTACACATTTTCCCCGATTTTCCTAACTTTTCACGTGGATCATCCATGCAAAAAAGCCCCAAAACACCAAAATCAAAACAAAAGCAAAAAAAATTAAAAAACCAAAAAAACAAACAACAAACAAACAACAAAAAAACCAAACAAAAACAATAAAACCCCCAAATGTGTTCCAGGAGCATTCATCAAAAATACTTTACAGAAGCATTGAGACATGGCATCACAGATTTTTGCCTAAATCCAGTAGAGCCATTCAATAGCAAACTAAAGCTTCACTAGAAAGATGAAACACTGAACAGTCCAGGCCTAAAAACCTGGCAGGCTGACTTATTTAGGATTCTATAAATATGTATATTCACCCACAAATACACTAAGAGATTTATATAAGACAGGAGGCATATCCAACGCAGTGGGCACTCCTGTCATAAATTATAAAATAAAGTCAATTAGAGTACAAAATTCCCTCCCCCTCCTCACACCAAATCCAATTATTCCCATAGGCCCGACTCCTCAGCAGTCTGCACAGATAATCTAAGACACAGTGAGAATCACCACATTTTTCAAGGTCATTTCTAGAAAACAAGGTGGGTGGTAGCATGAAACTACCATAAAGGGGTTCCTCTTCAGGATTTTCAACTCTGCCAAACACTGAGGGTGAGATTTTGAAAAATACCTAAGAGATATGTGCATATAAATCCCAGGGACAATGGGGAAAATTTAAGGTTATAGGGTATATGTTAGAAATGCTCACATTCCCACATTCACTGCAAAAACTGTGTGTTTCATTGCTACCTCACTAAAGAAATGAGTACAATATTCCTTCCTCAGGCTTCTTTGAGGCTCAATCACACAGTGAAATGAGTAAGCATGTCCCATGGTGACCTCCCCATATGTCTACATGCATAGATGGAACTACTCCTTATACAGGTATCAGTGAAAGGACACTTTAAGTTTCTGAAAGAGAGAAAACTGCCATGAGAAGGCACAAAAAGAATAGAAAGTACTTCTTTTCTATTCCTTTTAGTTTAAGTCTGTCTCGCTCCGGCACTGGGGGTTTACTGCATATCCAAAGTTACAGCACAAACTGCAACAGCAAGCCTAAAAAAAAGAAAACAAATCCCAAAACTATCCTTGCTTCAGAGACCCTTCCCATGCTTTTGGTCATCCTACTGTATGGAAAAGGTTCCTCTCCATGTTCTGACCAACGCAGGGTCCCACCACATGGAGACTGAGCAAAGCCCAACCAGACCTTACACAGCAAAGTTCACATGTGCTGCATTTGCTGTTGCTTCTCTGTCTCCTCCCGGATGTGAAAAAATTGATAGGTGGACATTTCTCAATCCATTTCTGGAAGGAAAATATCTCTCCTGTACTTGCAATGAATTAAGAATCAAAGGGGAGTGGGACCCCATGCAACTTCTAAAATATCACCTGTCCAATCATTTCTTGCATCACACTTCTAAGATGCAGTTTTCAGCACAGCACTGCCTTTTCTGCATTAGCTATTTTTGTAGGCTTTTCCTTCCTCTTACAATGACCATCCTTACCCCATTTGTAACTGAATATATACAATTATACATAACTAGAGAGCTTCATTATAAAGTTTGCCTAAATTTCCCATTGCTTTCTCCTACCTCTATGTGCTCCAAATACCAGACTTCAGTTTTAAATGATGACAAGATAATTTGCCTTCTACTTTAAAACTGCCCTTGCACCATAGTGCAAACCTCTCCAAAATCTGACTCAGATATTGCAAGGCTCATCTTCGTCATGACTTTAGAAACAGAGAATTAAAACAGGTAGCAGTAAATATATTAAAGATCTTTAAAAAGAAAATTGAGGGTTGGATTTTTGCTGACCCAGTGTTAACATGGATTATTTCATATGTGATACGAAACACCAGACATGCAAGTCTGAATAAAAAAGAAAAATGGGTAATAGTTCTTTTCTCATTTCTCATCTGAGGGCCTTTATCCCTCCTCAACCAGTCTCATCTCCTTTCTCCTCAGTGCTCAGGTAGCAAAACTCTTCTGATCTGAACCACACATGCCCATCCCAACCTTTTTTTTTTTTTTTTAAACCTGCAACTAGTAATTACCAGAAGCATAAAATGTTTTTAAATGTGACTTTGCACATACCATTTTTCTGGGCAAAATGTTATAGGCTCACTATTTTCCAAGACATTGTTTCTTCTATTTGTCATACACAGGATCTGCTCACTTTCTTCAGCTCTCACACGTATCAAGAAATGGCTGGGATATGGTACACCAGAATTTCTGATTGTTAACGTGGATTCAGACGGATATGACTAATGGTTCCCCCTTTCTACAAAGGAAAACAACACTGACTGAAGTCAGCCACTGACATCAGGTTCTTTAAGCATTTGGTAGAATGCAATGCTTTGCCTATCCTCAGTTTGTACCCCTGTAGAAGTCATGCTGGATCAAAGCTTTTCCCACACAGGAACAAAACTAAACTGGATAAACATACTGCTGGAATTTGAGGACACCAGTTTCCGTTTAAGCTCCACCTGACGAGTTAAACCTCTTGAGCCACCACCACTGAGACAGCACAGATTCAAACCATCATAAGCCTAAAGTATCAGCCAACTCTCATCCTAGAGACTTGTCACAGCAGAACTCAGAACTATATTAAAAATGTAAGTTGATGCTCTGTTTAAATTTCTTCCAGACGCTATAAAAGGTATTTTGAGGCTGAACTAGGGCTAAGAGTGCAGTTGTCACTGAACAACTGTATTCACAGATAGCCTGTATTTGTATGACAGAACCCTTCATTTCTCTCCTGTTTCCTACATACACACACCCCCCTTTGCGAATAGTTTGCATCTGAAGGAAAAAAGTGGGCTGTTCATCTAATCAATAACACCATGTCATGCATGGAGCTTCTGCATAAATCCAGAGCAAAAGATGTCAAGCACGTCCCAGTCCAATGATTATCAGGCAACGGAGTAAAAGGATGCACTTTTCATCTCCACAGGACTGTCGCCAAACCCTTGATGTAATAAATGAAACATGCCTGCTATTTCACCATTGCAGAACAGTACTGTAGATACCTTCCAACATCTCTGTTTGCAGGAGGGGGTAACTAGCTCTAGATGAAGTGCAGATATGTTATTAGACAACGCACAGCTTGAATCCCGGGGCCAACACAGATGACCTTTAGAACATAAGCACTGTCTAAGACAAATATGCTTTCATCTTTGGGGAGTATTTTTTCAAGCAAAGATTTAAGAGGAAAACAGTTTAGAAATACGTTAAGCACAAATGTGCCTTCAATCTCTTAATGCTTCATTTTAAAAACAAAACCACAAGTCATATCACATGTCAGAAGAAAGACAGAGTACTCTTTAAGTAGAATATTAGTGAATTGAGAGAGATTTAGCTTCATTTTCATTTATCCAATAATTAAAGCACAGGGAAAGCCGATATGTAATGTAACCAAGATCCTAAATTGGAGGTATGACCAAAGTGATTCAGAAAACAGGCTTGTATTTTTGTTACAAGTAATACAAGTTTATTACAAAAACAGAGACCATCATTTCACTTTAGATTCCCTTAAGTGGGGTGAAAATATGAAAACATAACTAAACCACTCTGAGGCATGTAAAACATAAGGAGAATGGGTTTAGAGAGGGATTAGTTAAATAGCAGATGATACAAAAAGAAAAAAGAAAGTAATTTCTCATTTTGCACTTCACAGGCTGTTACCACTTATCTTCAGCAAAGTGGTTTTTTTCAGACCTGTATCTTGACTGTGATGCTAAGCAGCTTTAACACGTACAGTGATATTTGCTAAATAGAAAAGAGCAGCATTGGTATGATAAAATTCTTTCCCCTACAATCTGTGGTGTGCAGATTTCAACAAGTTCTGAGCTGCTCTGCTCAGCCTGTTTTTCCATCAAAGTTAGTGGCAAACTTATCAAATCACGCTACGACTGCAAGGCGCTTTCCAGAGTGGAACCTCCTGAGGCCTGAAAAGCCCATATCACACCTTGGAATCCTCAAACACAGTGGGATGGCTATGCTTTTGTGTTTTGCTTTTTTTTAAACAAGATATCCTTTCTTACCTCAAATTCAGCATGGCGGTTAATATCCTCTGCCCTCTGTCTGCTCAGGATAAATTCTGCTTCATTAGCCACTCGTACCAGATGGTCCTTCATGGTTTGACTCAGCAACCTGAGGACAGAGAAGATTTAACAACTGCCTTAATAGAACGAAGCCCAAAAATAAAAATCTGTAAATACAGTATATATATGCAAATATGTTGGGCTCTCATGACTGACTTTATTGTGTTAAGACAACAGTATAAATAAGGTTGGAGGGTAATACTCTGGCAACTAGCAAAATTGTATTTCTATAGTAAACCAAAGTAAATATTAAACAAAATGTAAACACTCCAGACAGTCATTTGTTTTACCTGAAATTGAGACATGTAAAAAAAAAAAATCTTTCCCATACACCACAATGTAGAGTAAGCAGTTTATGCACATAAACAGCCACAGTTAAAGCCCTAACATAATTGATGTAAAATCTAAATAAAAAAATGCAATGCAATATAGTTTTTCCTCCAAATGCAAGATTGAAATTTTACGGTAAGCATACATTTAAGTAATATTTTCAGGATTATAAAACATTCTCAGTCTCACAAATGAAATGCTAAGATATACATTGTTCCAGGTTATGTACGGAATAAAGCTGTAATTCAAACTGAGATTTCTGAGGCCTTCATAAACCCTGAGTTTATGAATGGCAGCAGAGCTGACAGATTGAATTACAACCCAATTATTCTCTGAGTTCACATATTGTTACTAAAAACATTTCCTTTTTAATTAGTTACTTTGGGATTCATAAAGTTAAAACTGGCTATACAGGAGCCACACTGTTTTAGAAGGTGCACATTTCCAAAGGATCACTCAAAGATACACCAGATAAATCCATTACATGCTCTACTGATTAATTCTTTAAAATATCTGGTATTAAACTCTTTTTTTTTATAAGGCTTCCAGCTGTAGAAAAAAAGAGTAGCAGAACATAAAATCACTTGCTTTCCTTGCACATATAAACTAAAGTACATTTCAACAAGTTCAGAGTGTATTGAAAGGCTTTCTTTACAACCACAGGATTTATTATGCAGGATGTCTTCTAATGCATCCAATGTTAGTTTTAACCCCAATAACTTATTTATCTGAAATCAGGCTCCACCTGTCTCTAACTGTATGTTTGAAAGAGTGATGCTCTGCTGTCTCTTTTCCTATGCTATTCAGAATTCCTCACTTGCAGGAGACTTGCAGGTCCCATGCCCGCTCCCATGAGAAGAAATCCAGAGGCAGAACAACACCTGAAGCTCTTTGTTCACTGCCCCTCTCATTACAAGGCTCAGAAAACTGCAGCACAGCAGCCACGTGAAGCCACCAGCTCAGGAACCAGCCAAGTTGGTGGATTACTGTCTCCCCACGGATGAGGTCTTGAAATAAGAAATATGCGCCATTCACTGTTTGAGGTGTAACTTCATCTTCTGTCTGGGGAGGCTTGTACAAAAGGCACTGGTTTAAAATCACATTACAATTATTTTCATTTTTTTTTTCTATTTTTAGTCACAGAATGGAAGGAGCTGTTGAACAACAAAGGTACAATTCTGCCAATTTATCTGCATGCATTAGTGATAAACCAGCAACAAGAAATCTTGTATGAGCAATTGCACACTCTGGGCAGATTCCAAGTGTTTGACTCTTTCTCCATGATTTCCAGTAGCACATTCAAATCTGATACAGAAGCATTTAAATATACTTTTTTTAATCGAACTAAGAACTGTTTAAAAAAATTAAGGGGATCATAAATGCTCACGTACTATAATACCAGGTATTACAACTTGCATGCAACACAGTTGGACAGTATTCCATTATTTTCCCTGAGTTTGTCAATACCAATATCTACTGCTAGCTTGTTCAGACTTTGAAAAATACCAGCTGTCCTCTAAAAGTTCTACTTTTCATCTAACACTAATTAATTCCACACACTTTCTTCACTTTCCCTATGATATTCCAAACAGGGGTAGGCCAGGTAGATAAAACTGAGACTTTTTTTTTTTTTTTTTACATTCAAGAACATTAAATTTTAATCTTTCTTTTCAGTTCAACCTTTTCCAAACACTGCATATGCTTGGATTAATTTTCTCATAACAAACAATTCAAGTTGTATCATCATCTAGGGCAGTTTGGAGTTCCTTTATGAAAACAGTATCCACATACATGGCATACCACTCACATTTCTATTTTGAATTTACCTCTTTAAGTGTGGAACTTTGCAAACTAAATATAATCTATATATAAATGTAATTATGGCATGATATAACAGAGGAGTCTGTAGTCATCGTTAAAAATCAAAGGCAAATATGAGCTCACAGCACCTGTATAAATGAACACACCTCTGCTTACATGTCTAAAATGAAGTTTTAATCACCTACTAAACACAAATTTTGGGAATCTTGGCAGCTGCTACTTTTCCATTTAAGGGAAACAAAATGTTGAACAGAAATTTGTTAAGTGTAGCTCACTGCTTTCAATAAAACAACTGTTCCCAGGCGAGCAGACCATTGCTGAGGCAAGGACAGGAATCTGACTCTTACTGAAGGATTAGTTCAACCCCAAACTACGCACAACACATTTTGTACATGTGGGAGGGGCTATAAACCATATTACCTAGATCAGGTAACTTTGAGAGACAAACATTTTCTTCTTAAGGAAAAAATGTTTAGAAAATCCAATTCTCCTCACTAAGACAGTAAGTGCACTTCACGGATTTAAAGGATCATTCTGGTTCCTGCTCTGGCCTCCCATGCAAACTGATCATGAATGTCTTCCTGAAAACAATTAATTTCCTCCATCAAGTTTACACCTTCTGTTTGCACTACAGGAGAGTTTCCAGAAAGATGCCCCAACTTCCCCCCCGCCACCTCATAGAATCATAAATTGATTTCAGTTGGAAGGGACCTTAAGGATCGTCTCATTCCAACCCTGTGCCATGGGCAGGGACACGTTCCACTAGACCAGGCTGTTCAAAACCCCATCCAGCCTGGCCTTGAACACTTCCAGGGATGGGGCATCCACAACTTCTCTGGGCAACCTGTGCCAGACCAAAAAGATATTTTACACCACGTTCTCCCATAAAGTAGTTTTATAATAAGGCAATTACTGTCAATTAAAACAAGGACCAAAAAACACAAAAAAAAATCCCTAACCATAACTATTTGTCTGCTTTTACCCTGATTTTTTCATCAGCAACTAGATTACATTAGTTCTCTTTTGGTTAAATAAAAATTTTATCTAAAACACATTAAATACTTTTTTTTAACAGCAAAAGGAGAGCTTTTCCTTTCTTTGAGTAAACAGATAGATTGAATTTTTTGTCTTTTTTAAAGTACGCACACCCAAGATTAAAGATAATCTCAAATTTAATAATTTCCTTCTTGCTGATGCTTCATAATCTCTGTATGTAGACAGACGGGCCATGCTTGCCTTCTACTATCCCACATATCTGCTGGTTTTTTTCAGTATTATTAAACACCAAAATGCTGTTGAATGTGGTGATTTACACTCCACCTCCCTGATAGGTTCTCTTCTCCTTTGTTTTTATTTATGACATGCTATTGAATTAAGATTTTTTTTGCTGGTCTTAATACAAGAAGAATGTGGATGGAGTGTGGATGGACATGTTCTGTTAGACATGATATCTATGAGTGTAAAGACTCTGGATACCAGGTTACTCTTCTTCTTGCAGTGCACACCAGATTCAAGGCCTCAGACAGATTTTTCTTCCCAAGCACTTTTCTCCCAGACTGAAATATTTCAAAACATGTGCTTAACTTTGAAAAGATGAGCAGCCTAGTAAAAACAAGCAAGGGGATGGATCCCATGCTGGAAGTTAAATATATACTTGCATACTTTGCTGGGTCAGGAATGAAGTGCTAAACCGCTGAGAGAAGGAGTTCCAGCCAAATACATGAGAAAGACTGATTTTCATTGTTATGCTGGTAGAGAAAACTATGAGACACAGAACTAAAAGTCTTCCTCTGATTTCTGGCTGCTGAATGCTTAGATGAGCAAGTAAAACAGTCAAGCTTCTCCTTACAACAAGCAAAAATTAGCAGGTACAAGAGGCAAAAACTTAAACAGAAAACTACGTGCAAGCAAAAGCAAGTGAGAGATTGATAAATTCTTGCTTACTATTACTGATGTCCAACAATTATCAGTTTTAGCCAAAGGATGAAAAAAGCTGTCAGGTGACACTGACAACAGCTGTTTAGGCACAAATCTATCACAAACTACTGCAGGGAGGGACTATAAGTTCCAGGTGCTACACAACAGAGAACTCTGAGACAGCCAAGCAAGGGAAGCTCTCCTACTTACACTCCTTCTCATAAACCTGGCATGTAAGAGATTCTCTGACTTCAAAGAGAGCTATGTTCTACATGGATACACGTGGACTTTTATGGGAACTGAACTGCTCGATGTGCTAAGTGGTGGAATTACTGTTGCAAGGAAGTTTTACAATTGCTTTGTGGAATACAGATGCTTTATAGATACTCTACTGAATTCTCAAAAAATATAGTTAGTCTATAAAGTCTTAAAGACTGAAGTTTGAACACATTTATTGCCTTAAAATAGGAGAGGGGAAAAAAAAGAAACAACAAAGCCCCAAAGCTGTGCAGACTCACCAAAATGCTGACTTGGACACGCATTAGCATTAAATAAAACAGAACTTTGAAAAGGCATCTGAGGGGGGATGCACCAATCCAATCTTTTCTGTTTAGGAGAGCCTCTTAGGACATGTCAGAGCCCATTGAAAACTGTTGTGTTCACATTTCAGAGCCGCTGCACACTACTATGAGAGATGATTTCTGAAAAAGTCCCATCAGATGGCAATAGTACAACACGTGTATGCACACACAATACAGCATAGATACCTTCTTGTTACTCTGGCATGAATTTATTTTTTTAAAAAGCAGATGTTACCAAAAACGTTCAACGTTAAAAAAAATATTTCAGAATTCCCAGGTGCTCAAAAGTGGTCTATGAATTTCCTTTTTCATAGACCAAGCAAATTAATTATGTATTCTTGCAAGCAAACCCTACCTTTGTCACACACATACCCTTCAAAACTGAAGGGTGAAATCATTTATCAGTGAAATTAAAAAACTGTTTTAAAAATGGTTATGTACATCGCAGTATACTTTAGTGCACACACATGCACACAAAAAAATTAGGTAGCATCAAGAACCCCACTCAAGTCAACTTATCCACCTCTGAAACACAACCAGGCTACAATTTCTAATTTTCAGCACATTTAAAATGCTGTTTTAAGTCTAGCTTAATGATCTTCTGTATTCAAATTCACACATTAAAAAAGCTTTTTCTTTTTTTTTTTTAACAAACCAAAACAATAACATCAAGACTCAGAAAAGGCATCACCAAAAATCTCTTTTACAAAACGTACCACTTAAACAGAAAGGGTTGCTAAAAATAAAAAAGCAAGGAAATGTGGAGAACACTTCTTTTCTCTTGCAAAACAAGACTGAAGTGCCGGTTCTATGTTATCAGAATCTCAGGACAAGGAGGCTGCAGCAAGAGGAGCGGACTGGCAGTAATCAATTCTACTTTGGACCTGACTGCATTTATCATTTTTCTCCGGAGCCTTTTTTGGTCAATTATGCACCAAGTCTGTCAGTTATCATCCATTTTTTCATTAATAGCTGTATTTTTCTAACTATTTTCCATCACAGTAGTTGCTCCTATGGCAACACAACCCTCCAACATTCATTCCTGGAGAGTGACCGCAGCGTTGCGAGTGAGAGACAATTGAATGGGGCAGCCTACATCTGTCCCCTATTTTCCATTCGGAAAGCATCCAAGTAATTGGCCAGCCAGCTTGATTGCCAAGTATTTCAATATTAAAAATATTTGCATCCATGATCAGTCAAAAGCAATACATACAATTTAAGACAAGGAACAGCAGGTGACATATGTTTAAATTTTGTTAGTACAGCTTTTAACCCCCCCCCCCCCCCCCCCCGCCATAGAAATATAGATGATTACAGCATTCCAGTTTTTATACTATTGGATGTTATGTATTGAGAGAATAATACCAGTTGCATTTGGTTGTTTCTGGAGAGGTTTGAGACTTTTGTTCGGTTGGTTGATGGGATTTTTACTTGCTAAGGATGGTAAATTTGCATTCTGTTTGCCTGCCTTCTTCTCCCAATAACTTTTGAATTAATTGTATAATTCCAACAAATATTTTTAAAAGAAGGCTATAGTGTCTCAAAAATAATAATAATTTCAAATCCAAGGGAGCACAAAATCCCTTGCAAGTTTCCTTTGGGAAAATAAAAAAAAAAGCTGTTTCCAACTACACTGAAAGACATATTAGAAAATGCTCTGATATGGAAGGGAGAATTTTGATTAGGTTCCATTCCTCATTAGACAACAGATAACGTGGCAGCAAAAAAAAGCTACAGAAAAACAAACATGGATACACTTGTGAATCCTTATGTTTTGGGTTTCCTGATTTGGATAAGAATTTGAAAAAGCAAAGGCAAAAGAGAGGAAATTATACATGGATTCTGCTAGTTTAATGAGACTGTCTTTCAACCAAACATTCTGTAACATTTTTTTAGTGAATATTCAGTGTATAAAAATGTAAGCATAAACCACTGTTCTGTAACTCTTCGGTTGGCCAAGAAAACTGTGCTTGAGAAAATTAAAATTAAGCATCTTCAAGAGTCTCTTCAACTGAAAATTGGAAAGAATAATTGCTGCAGCATGCTTAGGAGACTGATCCCTCAACCCCTGCCACGCCAAACCCATTATCACCCCAAAGGGGATAATAACTGTCATGCCTGGTCTCGAGCTCGAGTACGTTTGTTAGTGCCCTGACTGATACAGAAAACAAGGTCCAGCATAAGAGATGCTTCACACTAAAGTGTGCTAATGAATCACAGCGACAGCAGAGAGTTTTAACCTTCACAGAGCACAGGAGCTGCTCGCTAACTAGTCAAGTACAGGAAATAAGGCTCTAGCAAAAGAGGCATTTGTACATGCAAGGAAATAAAACAAAGCTGTGCTTGTTTTAGTTCATAAATAATAGCTCCACCATCTTGTGCATAAGGAGGAAACATAATTAGTTCCAGGGTGCAAAAAAGGAATCAGTCTGGCCGCCTCAGAAGTCTCCAAAGGAGAGGGTTGGCCATGGCAGTGAACTAGATCCCACCTAAAGGATGGTTCTGGTGAACAAATTCCCTCACCAGTAAGTTCTCATGTTCAGGCTCCAAAACAGACTCTCCCTAAAGGGAGGACCCAAAGGTGAAAGGCAAGCAGAAAGAATGAAATCCAGACTGACAGAAGTTCAGCAGGCTAAGGAAAACATTTCACAACCTATCCTTCTGCTGCACAGATGGCTCAGTACGTGGAGGAGCCGTGGGTACAGGCACCTTTTTAACAAGGTTTCAAAGAGCATTAATAGTGTTCCCAGACACTACAATAACAGAGAACAATACTTACTACTTTTATTAAAACCAGATTAATGTTAAACATAGCAATGTACTGAAATTGATGTGTCTTTTACTGCACAGAAAGAGGTTATTCTCCAATACCTGCTCCTTTACCTTTTCACTTACATTCTGTAGCTTCCTGGATTTCTAGGCAGGCTTTTTTCTTTTTACTATGCTTGTAACCTGGACTTCAAGACTTCAGTTGTGTATTTCAGTTTCAGGCAGGTTTACAGTTCTGTATTTCCACATACTACCCCTCCTGTTTAGAGATTTTCTTTCAGTTCAAGACTCAAAATTTCACTGGGCACAAACTAATCAGTTCTGCTCTACACATGAAGTGGGTGTGATCTATTTGGAAAGGCAGGGAGCAACTCTTACGTGGAACACATTAGTTACTTGTGAACATGAGGAAATTCAGACCAACACATTCTGAATGCAGCGCACACACTGCCAATCTTACGAGTCCCAGAGGCAAACTTTCTGCACATATTTCTGTCCAGGGAATCCTAGCCAAAACATGGCAAGCCTAAACATAAAACTCCCAACTGCTGTGAGAGAGAGAGGTACATTCATACCTTTCACATAAAAGCAAAAAATACATTTGAAAGCAAGTATAAGAAGAGATTTACATCTTCCCTTCTAGACTTCCTCCAGAAAGATTTTTCAGTCATCTTATTTGCCCAATAAACAAAATCAGTAGAACACACCTCAAGCCGGAATATCCTACGGCATTGTTAGTCCAAAAAATCTCGTAATAAACACTGGGAATGAAACTCTCGTTTACAAAGATTATAGGGTGACAAAACTCCCCCCACCAAGGCAGCAGACAACAGCAATTCTGTGATTCCACAAATTCGAGGCAGTTCTTCCAGTCTTTGATTTTATTTATTCTAACTCTGATGTCATGGTGCCCCACAGACCTCCTTCCTTACACGCTGAACCAGTTCTGTCCTTTTTACAAATACCTTGACTTCTTTTCTTATGCACTGGTAGAAACAACTTAAAAATCAGCTTTTATTATACAAGTATGCAGCTAAAGTCTAAATCAGTATCATTCAGATATTTTCTTAAGTTTTAATTAAAATATTTCAGTGTTTGGAGTTTCTAAGATTATAATGCTATGGTAAAAATACACAAAAAATAGCAAATAGAATAAAGGTCTGAGATGTTTTAGTCCAAGTGCTAGCATACATGCAAGAAAAATAACGTGCAAACTGCATAAAGAGAAGAAAAGAGTAGTTCTGGATTACAGTTCCTGTCATTAGAGGGATAATAGTTTCATTATAGTGAATGCTGAAAAGCCACAAAGCACCGCAATGACTGATTCAGCAGTAACTATAAAGGCTCCTATAAACAGCAATGGAGGAAAATGGAGACAGATAAAAGGAGCCATTTTTAAGAAATTAATCCCCTCTCCTCTTCACCATAATAAATGTTATGTTCCCACTTAAAAAAAAACCAAAAAAAACCCAAAAAAAACCCAACTCTGCTATCCTTAGAGGATGAAATGAAGTAACAATTACACAGACATTTTCTGCTAACCAAAACCACACTTTCCAGTCTTCAAGGGATCATTTGTCCCTGAGACAACCACTCTGGCTCAGGCTAGACTCTAAGTTATTGATGTTGTTTATGGAGGTGGGGGAGTGATTCCATCTGTCTGTGATGGGCACTGCATGTTTTGAAGAGAAAATAGTCAATTCCAAACAGTTTACTGATAGAAAGCTTGACCTGGACGAGCTGAATTGCTACTGGGTGACTGCCAGGCACAGCTCAGTCTCAGCAACTGATTTGTCCACGATAATCATCTTACACAGATGAACCTTACATTGTGGTTTACATGTGTGTGGGATCTCTGTGTTATCTATGCTAATAAAACATTAATCAAGGGCCAAATTTATAGCAGGCATTTTGTAAGGAAGGTCAAGACAGGTCAGCCTCACATAATAGGAAACAACTATAGGCTAGATCTTAACACTGTAACTGAACACCCTTGTTACTTTACCTTGGCCCTTGGGATCAAGACTAGTAGCAAAATGTTTTTCCTGCCTCAGAATGGTGTTTCCCCTACCATAAACTGCAATGCAACCATTAAAACCCATTAAAATGGCCACTATTTTTATGTATCTTGAGAACATCTACATTGTAAGAAAAAAAATCTCAAATAGCCATTTCCCATATTCCTACAATGATAAAAAGATATTTATATAGCATATTAATTTATGTGGTAAATGATTCTGGTCTTAGTTCAGTAGCTGTCTTGATCACATAAAGTTTATTTTGTATTTGGATTCTTACTAGCTGAAGTTACTCACTAACAGAAGTTAGGTTTAAATAAATGGCATTTCTTATAATACACCTCAGCTAACTCATTAAGACATCTTTAAAAAAATGCTTTAGAAACAAAGTAAATATTGCTCTTAGTCCGCCTCAACAATCAATTCGTAATGAAGAAAATATTGATGCTTCTGAACACTGACTACAAGTCAAAGAGCATGGCCTCATCACCTGCTCTGTCATTTTCTATAAGTTCCAATAATATACATACAAAGTTATGGATAGAACATTAAACTAATTGGGAATATTAAGAGGTTTTTTTTTTTTCCTTAGAGGGACTCTCCTCCTTTCTAGTTTAAGAGATAATCAGAAATAAATGAGCAAACTGAAATCTAATTTTTGAGACAGAGGCTTATCTTACAATTCCTAGCCGTAATGTCTTTCAAATATCAATTCCCTCTCTCAAGAGATTAGCTGAATACAAATTATAGTTTCAACATTAGCCAGTACACAAGGACAGGAAGAAAGAAAATCCATGACACACAGATAAGCAAAGTATTTAATGAAACTAAAGAGCATTAAGATTCTACAAAATCCCATATTCAGAATTAGAACTGAACCAAAGTACTAAAGAACATGAAACCAGGCTCGTAAAACTCAAAGAAAATTATACAAAATGAAGAAGAAAAATTATTTTTAAAAACTTTCAAGGCACACAACTTCCTAAAGGCTAAGGCAGAGGTGCTATCAAATATTGTGACTTACCTTCCTTCATTGACAAGCTCAATAAAGGCCAGGCCAGCATTCTTCTGTATAGAGTTTTGCCACTCCTGGGGAAAGACAAAAAAGAAGAGAAAACTAGCTGTATAAAAACAAAACTTAGGAGAGGCATTTTCAGAGACAAAATTATACACTTTCTTTTCAGTTTTAGCAACTCACAGCACCATCAGCAAACACGCAAAGCATTAATTGTGTGCTGATCAGGAAGCAATGAATGCCAGCACGAAGGAACAGAGCAGCATCATTTACTTAAGGCCATACTAAGGGGAGAAGAAAATCCAAAAACATCCCACAAAGGATTCCAACATTTTCTTTTGTTATGTCATATAATAATCCTGAACTTGCTCTGTTTCACGGATGCTTTTTGCCTTATTGAACTATGATAGTGCTGGAGACTGTTTCACATTAAGGCAAGGCTCATTCCTTAGACACAAATTTCTCCCATAGCGTAAAGTCTAGGAGGCCTATTTCCCAATAATAATCCACACTTCACCATCACATAGTCATCTCTACTCGTTAAAAAAAATCTGTTAACAATTCAAATATTGCACCACTAACACACAATATTTTTTAAAAAATTTAACGTCTTTAACACACTGAAATTATGGTAATGGCAGACAAACATGCACGGCACATTCCTTAAATCCAGCTGAACTTTGAATTAAGCAAAATTCTACACCTCTCAAACATGTAGGTGAGTTTTGCCTGGCCCCCACAAGAGACACAAGGGAAAGCAACCAACTCAGATGACCTATCACTGGGGCTTGTTACCCTCATTTGAAAGCTGAGAAGAAAACAAAATTAGTTAGGAAACACACAAAGTAACTTTTTTAATCCTAGATAACATAGGAACAAGTTAACCTAGTTAAAAATTAGAATAGTAAATGTGTGTACCTTATCTTTTGTGGAAAACGTAGAGGTAATTTGATAGAACAGGACAAATACAGCTCTTGATTTAAACTCTTTAATTCTTCTAATCTAATACAAAAGACTGATTCTGCACACAGATAACTAAGGTTCATGTGCTTTCACACATCAGCTTCCTTGATTTTTTACTCTTTGTTCTATGGAATAATAATCCTAATGATTATCTACACCAGTACTTCTATCACTATTTATTTTGAAAAAATCTCATCAGCTCCAGATTTCTGAATGTTGGAGGTTTTTAATGCACAGTGTCAGGGTGCATTTATTGCTGCTCAGTGTGGCAGAATTACCTCTCAGTCACTGAGAGAGATCAGACATACACTAAAACAATGTCGTTATTTACAACTTAAATCCTGTTCCTCTGATCCCACCCCCCAAAAAAAAAAAAAATTTCCAAATTTCAGATGCAGGAGAGAAATTATAACTCTGATTTCTCAATCTGTTTTTCCAGGCCTAACACATGCTTGTCATGTTTATCATGCTCATCATGTTTAAGCTGCAACAATGCATTACAATTTTCAAGGAGTCAGAATTAAAAGCAGAATAACTGGAACTCGTGATGTATAATTCATCACAAATTATAAATGCATTCTAGTGGAAAACAAGAAAAGCCTTTTAGTTTCTAATATTCTAAACAAAATAGCATATGCAAATAATCCTTCTAAGATTTTTAAATGTAGTATCAGGTTCTAAATATTTAGCTTTATATGATGATAACCGAAACTATTCTGTTAGCTTAAGTGTGAGAAAACTCAAGAAAAGCAAAATAATTTTTTCCACTTATGACACTGTCCATCTGTTGTTCTGCTCTCTAAAGAGCTCACAACTATACTTGAAAATTTAATTGGTGAAGATGGAGGCTGCCAAAAGTGAAAAGAAAGTGCATTTATCATCATACTTTTCAGCATTTTTCTCTACATCAGACATCATCAAAGAAGGTGTTAGTCTAAACAATTTCATAAATCACAGCTGAACACACCCTAAAGCTTATTTTAATAGTTGAAAGAAAAGACTAATGGTCTTCATCTTTCATGATCCATTCAATATTTCCCCACAGTATATGTTCACTCTCAAACAATTACACTCAGTATACATATTGCATTATTATATCAACATCTTAGTTATCCAACTCCCAAAGGTATTAGGGGAAAAACACGTTAAAAGCTTCAAACTCAACCACTAATGCAACTAAATAACTACAAAACACATTTCAGCACTTTTCTGAGGAAGGGCTGTAAGAGAAGAGCAACCAAGTCGATAATTTCATACCTGTTCTAAGCTGTAGGTAATTGACCATCATTTCCCGTAGCTGTAAATGTTTAGTGACCAAGAGATGTCATCTACTTTTAATGCTTTTGGTCACTGTACACTCAACAGTGAAGCAGGGGGAAAACCAAGAAGCACTAGACACTATCACAAATAACTCCAATGAAAAATCGCCATGACAAGGAGACAAATAAGAAATCACATCTAATCAAATACCGTGTCTGATAAGGAAATTTCCTAATTCATTATCGTGTAACCTATTCTCTTAATAGAGACTATAAACAGCCCCATAAGTACCCTAGGCAAGGACTAAAACCTTTCCTGAAATGGTGCTGCAAACCTCATCTGAATTATAATTTTGTATGGAATAACATATTACGTTTCCTTTCTATACAGCACAACTCTGCAGTGAGCAAAAATACATCCCAGTCCTCTACAGCTTTAATTTTGTATCATCAACAAGTTTCATCAGCACATTCTAACGGAGTGCACAAGGGTCATTAAATGAAAACATTAAACAGTAGTGGTCTTAAACCCCTCCTTTCAGAAACTAATAATGTCCCTCGAGGTTGATATCGTGACCTGTTGTCCCATTTGAGTAAAGTTGGGGTTATTTAATCTATTTTACAGTGGGGTTTTTTAATTAACCCTAACTAATGATCAGTTGTATCACAGCACCAAACGCTCTAATAAAACTCAAAAATTACTACATTTTCTTTTTGTCTAGGAAATACCAAGACAAACAACATGAATTAGACCATAACCAAAGGCCACAACATACAAAATACCACAATCTGCATTAGACCATAACCAGCAACAAGATTAGTGTAGCAAACAGTTTTAGTACTCGAACATCCCATTTTACTTCATTGCACCTACATGTGTACGTGTAGCTATCTCAGTCTTCAGATGCATTTAAAAGTCTTTTACACTACTTTATCCTCATATTTCCTTTCTTAAAAACAAGGTACACCTCTAATCAGATGGCATGATCAGATAAGTGAAGTTCTTTAAAAATTTCTGCTTTGAATTCGATTTTTCCAGCGTCACCTCTATCGATCAGTCTTTTTTTCCCATTTATTGTTGGCTTCCTACCCATTCTGAGTATCCTTGTTCAGATCAAATACTTTGGGAACCTCTTATTTACCCAAAAAGCCTTTCCTACAAGCAGCAGATAGCAGGAGCCAGCTGGTGGTTCTTTACACAGCGTATAAAGAATCTATCACCAAAAGCATGTCATGGTGATTAAAAGTTCAATAGCATCAAGAGGAGACTGAACAAGTACACATCAAGAAAATAAATACATTAATATTGGCTAAATACACAGAAACTGCATCCAATTCAGAAAAGCAAAGAGTAGCTGGAGAGTGGAAGAGTACCACACTTGCTTGTCCTGTTTTATTCTTTTTGAGCACCTCTTTGTGTCTATAGCTGGAGATAGGACGAGAAGCAAAGTGGAGCCTTTATCTAGCCCAATACAACCATTCCTAAACTGTAATCACTCAAACAAATGTCACAAAAATTTTGTTGAAAAATATTTTTGTTGGTTTGGAATTTGAAGTGCTTGCCCATAAGAAGCAAACTGGACATGTTCCTCCTCAGCTTCACACTCTCGGAAAGTAACATAATCATCTTTCAAACAATTATGGCAGGGGTGTTGGACTTAGATGTTCCGTAAGGTCACTTTCAACTCAAACCATTCTACAGTTCTATGAATACCCCAAAACATACATTCTTCAAGGTACATACAAACATTTGCAAGACCAACCCATCAACTGGTCTGATGGCTAAGCAATTAAACATGGATCTTGAAAAGAGTACTTAAAACATTTCCAACAGATGAAAACTGCTCTAATTCCAACTGTAGCAAACTGTTCTGCTGCTCTTATTCATGTATATACATGTGCATGCTCCTTAGTAATTCATTTTTCTCAGAAACGTAAGAAAAATCCTTCTAAACAGGTTAACATATTCTACAATTAAGGATCATATCTAGCAGTTGAAACACACACTCATCAGCAGGCAAAAAAGAGAGAATTCTTCGCTAATCCATCCTTCCCATAAAGCTGGTGGAGTTTTGATAATTAATTTTGGTTATGAAACAAAGGAGGAGGATGACTTTGGTACTGACAACTATGAATGGAGCACTAAGGAGCACGGTGGGAAAATGTGTTAACATATGACTAAGAGACATATTATATCCTAGAGTAAAGGTCAAATCTGCATGAAAAACTTGTTCATAGAGAGATACACTAATCTTTAAGTGCCTAAAGTAAACTATCAAGAACTTTTCAGCAGTGTTTGCACTTGGTGTCAGCACTCTCTCAGCACCACATCCACTACAGGCCTGAATGAACTCAGCAATAAAGAACATATAGTGAAAAGTAGATTATATCTCAGCTGGGTTCTTCATAATTAAAAAAAGTTTGACTGGATGTTAAGCAGAATATCTGCAAACATAAATTACTTTTAAAGGTTGAAGCATGCTTGAGTTATTTTAATCTATGAAACTCCATTGAAAAAAATTAAAAGCAACATGGAGTTATGGGAAATCATATCTAGAAACCATGCAGCAATTTAATATCCAAATTAGCACACATCAAGTACTTATAAAAGAGGAACATTTTGCAAAGATGTGACACAAATTAATACAAAAATAACATGAAAAGGCATTTGAGATAGTTATCCAGTATATATACAGACATACTGTATGCTCAAATAAAATTTAAAAACCATACACAAATAATGAAAGAACTATCAGAAACTGACTGAGAAAAAAAAAAATCATTTCAATTAATATTTTCATGGCCCTTTGTCTACAGAACATCACCACTGTTGCTGAATCCTGAAACAAAGTGAGAAGTTGCAAAAATACTTACTACTATCCTAAAAATTCAGAACGTCTTGTCACGCAAAAAACCTTATCGAACAGGCTTGGATTTACTGAAATTTAAACAAAGGCTTCTCTGAAAGCTTTAACATGGCATCTATGTAACAAGCCAAGCTATCTCACTAATCAATACAGAGGGTTTGATTTCAATAAGGGTGATAAAAGTTACTCTAACCCCGGCCAGCTACAAGCTCTCAACAGATGATCGTCATTAGGGCTCTATCGGGGTCCCACATACCCCGGCTGTACAAATGTGTCCTATTAGTACATGGTCTGTCTGTTTGGCAACTCCGGGCTCAAGACAAATGGCAGCTGCTGCCCTTCAAGGTCTGAAGTCAAGTCCTCCGGGAATCTGAAAGCCCAACTGGAAAAATCAAGGCCTGTTCATTAGAGACTGCTCCAGGGGAAACTTGCAAGGCTGCCATTAGAACTATATAAAAGAGCTAATTATTTTTATAAGACTTTTAAAACTATCAAACACACCCAGTTATAATAAAAAGTATTTACTGCCGGCATTCCATTTAAAAAGACCTTGCTTTTTGTCAAAAAATCCACCAGTGACAGTACAGAACTGAAGTCTTTGTAATGAAAATTTTAATGAGTCTTCTAGGAGAAAGTTGTGTAAAAATTAACTTGATGAGAGAGCTTCTCAAGTGAAGGTACAACACCACGCCCACTGACGTGGGAAAATATCCCAAACACACTCATATCAAACTAATGAACCATACATAAAGGTGAGCTGAGATTGTGCATGTGTGATTATCTACCCCTGAAAAATAGAAGAAATTCAAGAAATGAACACACCCAGTGTTGCAAAACTGACTGAAAAGAACAAACAACATTCTTGTTTCAAACCTGTGCTGCTGAGGAACAACTGAATGTGCTGCAGTACTTGTGTACTGATAAATCAGTCAGAACAGCACAGGACCCATGTGGTATCAAACATTAAGACTAAGCAGCGAAATGAAAACTAACCCTGTTTCAGTATTTTTCCTCTGTTTTATCAAACACAGAAACAAAGATTGTAATAACAATAGCTACTTTCATAAAACATACTCTGGGAAAAGCTGGAACACGACTTTTTTTTTTATTCATAACCACAGAATTCTTTACTATTTTAACTATGAAACCAAATCAAAGTTTCTTATACTGAAATATTTTCCCAGCTGCACAGCATGACAACACTGTATTGAATTCTAATGTTATAACAGATCACCACTACAGAGTATTTATAACAAATCTTTTGAAAGTGCTATATGAAATTCATTAGTGTTCCTTAATTAGTTCTTGGACCAACATGCACATTAGCTTCCGACAGCCTAATTCAAAAAAGCAATTACAACCCTAGTCCTCGTGTAAAAGGACGACAGAAAGAAGCTATGTTAAACCAGTTTAAAGAATGAAAACGTAAAGAAAACAGATTAGGAATGATTTATATCAATGCCTAGTGCTGAAGTTAATTACAACTAACCCAATAAAATAGTGCCTTTATTATTGTACAGCAAGTAATAACCTTAGATGCAGAAAACAGAACTCTTTGCTGACTTTTGCATGCTCAATCCCACAGCACACTACATTAAGAATTAAAGAAGTAGTAAATAAGCCATACAGAAACAGCAGGTTTTTAACTAAAAGCAGAAGACTCCCCTGCTGTTTAACCATGTGGGTTATTCCACGTAAACAGAGCTTCCTATAAACTAGTATTATGTTGTTAGTGGTAAATGCCTAAAACTATAATGAGAGTTTAATTTCAATACTTAAAAGTTAAAGTTCAAGTCACAGTAAGCTTTTATAGATTCTGAAAATAAATTATACACATGTAGAGCTGGAGTTACATACTTAAATACTAGATTCTTCAGTAAAAATACCACAGAAAAAACTGTCAGCTTGTCGGACAATGCCTTTTGTGCTATGAGATTACTCTCAAAGTGACAACTGTAGCCTTCTCTACAAAGGACACAAATCTATCCTAAAAAAATACATTGTTATGAAAGATACACTACATAAAATATTACAGCATATACAATCTTTAACAACTGCACACAGGCAAAAAATCTTGAGATAGGTTGCAGTTGCCATAATTTATGGTGACACCAAATATTCGTAAAACAGCAATAAAAGAAAACTTTAACTTAATCCAAAATTCATATAAAATTATGAAAATACCACTGTCTGCATAAATAAAATCATATTGGTAATAATTATCACAGTATAGAAGCTGCATATCTCTGATCAAAACCCATAAACTTCATTTTTGTATCTAGTCTCAAAGAAGTATGAAAAACTGGGGAAAAAACTGAATAAGTGGATCGCTGCTTTCAGGTCCCCAGTTTCTGACGGAGGAAGCAATTTCCCCAGGCAGTTTCTCCCTTTCTCTCTCCAACTAGCAGGCTGTTGCCATGACGCCTCACGAAACAAAATTAGAGGTCAGGTTTGAGTTCATCCAGCAGCAAACCTTCTCCACTGCAGTTTCCTCTCCAGGTTCTTTAACCATTGGCTATTTTCAATGCCAAGATGAAAGACTAGCTTCAGAAAGAATAGGAACAGAAATCTTAAAAATTAATTGAGAAATCAAGGTACCGAGCAGTTCTGTAAATAAGCAGCAACGCAAAGCACAAAACTCTTAAGCCAAAGGAGATAAGTCAGAAAAACAGACATGAGGAAAAGCAACAGCGTAAGATGAACAAAGAGAAGAGATCCAAATAATTAAGTTGCAGTGCCAGCATAACCTTCATTAACAAAGGAAACAAATCAAGGAATAGTAGGAGCATAACGCAACTGATCCTTCATTTCAGTGCCTTTTTGTTTAACTGTGATTGTAATTTGAGATTTTGTAAAACCACTGAACAGGAAGGAAAATGCTTTTCAAGGTAGACTACAAATTATAAGAGAAACAAAATCCCTGCATACTCAGAGCTGCATAGTTGCACCAGTAGTGATGGACTGGTCCCACCAATAGCAACATTCATTATCACCACCACCAAATGGCAGCAACCTTCCTGCTCAATGTTCTTAGCTTCAAATAAATAAATTTAACTAATAAAGAAATACTACACATGGTGAACACTGGTTTTGGAACCATAAGCCCATTTATACAGCAGGAGGGTTGGAACTAAAGGATCTTCAAGGATGCTTCCAACCCAAACCTTCTATGATTCCATGATTCTGTATCACCCTTTTCCCCAAACGTAGCTTGGTTTCTATTTAAGCTCTCATAATGAATGCATGCACATGATGAACAAGACTCCTGCTATCACTGTATCTTTGAGGGAAGGAAACTCTAGTAAGCAAGCCAATCCCACCTCTTCACTCATAACACAGGATATCCAAAGCTGTCCCTTGATATTCCCTCAGGCAATCCTATCCTAATGCAGATCTTTTCTTAAAAGATTTAAAGAAAATGAAGCTAAATCAATAAGGGAAAAAAAATTGCAGAAAAACATGTCTCTCCTAGTACACTCCACTTGTATACTTTGTTCCCTTCTTCATCCTACATCTATTGTATTTATTTACACTAAAATATAATATATGCACAACACGTTGCAGCAAAGGGCTCTATTATTATCTGTCACTATAAAAAATATGATAAATAATAATTTTCTGCTCCTTTCACTGCAAATCCTTACCTGCATCACCAAGTCGGTTTTACAGAAGAAAAATATAACCACTGTGGTTTTACATAGGAAAATAAATAAATGTCTGCAGAACTATTCAAAGAGCACTGGAAAATCCAGCTGATTCTTCTGAATCAAAATCGACTCTGAACTAGGATCTAACACCTAACAGTCACGCACCTCAATATCTGATTGCCGCATAATTTGAATTACAAGTTTTTATCACTTAAGTTATCGCAAAATACTCATGGAAAAATTAGTACATTGTCAACAATCTTTGATGAGACAAATGTTTTCCCAGTTGCAGAGACGGGCAAAAAGCACAGATGCATATAAATAAGAGCACAAGTTAGACAATAAACTGAATAGCACCACTACGAAAAGATTCTCCAGGTAGAGCTTCCAGTAGATAGCACAGCTCCCCAGATCCTGAGTTCCCCAAGCAGTTCTGCTTGGAAACAGACACACATTATTTGCTTTATTAACACGAACAAAAAAGTTCCCATATTTGTAATTAGTATTAAATCAGCAACAAGCATTGCTGCTCACTGAACTTTCCATAATCTCATACCCCTCCCCTGCACTAACCCTCTTTCCATAGTCTCAAATTAAACAGACTAGCTGTAAAACAGCGGGGTGTCAAATTAAAGCACACTTTATTTTCAGAGGTCTCCACACTTCGCGGCTGACTTCCTGTCAGGAAGAGTTCCATTTCAGTGCAGAGCCCCACCAGCAGGGAGCTCACAGAATTAAGTGCCAGTTGATATTACTTTGTTTTGCATTTACCACCCATGAGAATATTGTTCAAAGATCTAGTTATAAAGTCAGCATGGTATCATCCTTCTGACTAGACTGCCAAGCCACAGGGTGTGCTCTCACTGCACAAAACTCACCTTAAATGGTGGTGTTTTTTTAAGTCCTAGTGTGCTGGTGAAGCAACAGGATGCCTTTTTTCTTCAGAAAAGTCTTGCTTCTGTAGCTAAATTATGTTCCCTCAGTTTTGAACATCTGCAGCACTGTACTTTAATGGAAATGAAGCTGTCCTGTTCCCCTATCCCACTCCCAAGATTCACATTTACATTAGACAATTCACTCCCCTCCCTAGACATAAAAATGTATACATTAATCAAACAAATTCTCAGCAACACAGCTTTAAGGGCTAATATTTTTAGCTGTAGAGGGTGTGTTTTCCATTAAACCCACACCAACATCATGTCCTGAACTTCTGACCAAATGCAAATAATTTTTAACTCATGAGAGAATTTTTCTTTATATGAGCTTATAATAAATGAGAAGTCCATAGAACCACTAAAGACTGTACTTAAGAAAACGAAACTCAGGGAGGAAAAATCCTCACTTTTGCCACAGAATTCTGATTTAGTAAGAACACCTTAAGAAAGTTCATCTCTCTCCACTCTAGTGTGGCAAACTATTTGTAAGAATGGTTTTGTGGTTTGTAACTCTATCTTCTATCCATTTCACTACCCAAAGCCTGGAAGTCATGTTGAATACTCCAAGCGGATTGTCCCAAGAAACAATGCTTCACATCACTCCAAACAAAAATGTCACAGCTTTACTACACCTATCTGCTTGTACCTCTCTATACACTTTCTTTGTCTAATATATAGGGCCCATCTTGACTTTTTTTCATCCAAACGTATTTTTAAATTTTCTGTTCAAAACCACAAAGCTAGCAATTCCTTCCCGGAAAGCAGATGTGTAGCATAAACCAAAGACCACTAGATTTCGTTCACCTTAAAGTCTCACATCGTACATTTCATCTCCAAACTGGAGAATGAGTAAACCCTTAAAACATCCTCCTAGACTAAGTATTATGGAAAGATATTAGGAGATAAAGTAAACACATTTTAACTACTGTGACTACTACCTGCCAGGATACAACTACCAAGTGGTTACTGCATCATGAAGTCAAGAAAAGTTCACTTATTATTCATTTAGTATTGGCAAATAATTCTCAATACATTCCAACCCATTTTCACACTTAAAGCAAAAGCAAAGTTATAAACTTCTTTGATTTCTACTACTAAGCAAACTGTCAATATGCATCCATTCACTTCACGGCATATTGTTTCTTGCATGGGTCTATCACAATTAACGTTTTTAAAATCTAGCCAGTGTTGGACACAGACATTTTAAATGGCCTACCTATAAGCCATACTAAAAGCACAATATTCCCAGAGCCAGCAACTACACCTAAGAGAAAAAACAGATTTCAAGCAGATCTTAAGTGCAGCGAAGTGTGAACCTTAGCAATTTTAAGAATAGGAGTTTGAAAGAAACTCCTACTTAAACATATTAGGGTGCTTTCCACGCAATTCTATGGAACGCAACAGGCAATTACAGGCAATTAAACTCTCAAACAATTTAGAAAGCAACAGGAAATCAGAGTAGGGGTGAGGTTCCAACCAACAGGTTTTACATTATCCTGGAGTTTCACGCAGAATATATTATATTAATCTAGTTCTGGAGAGACAAAATCTACATACTGCTTAAGTCAAAGAAAAAAAAATATATGCGGCTAATTTAAATGTAATTTCAACATACTCCAGTTCAACGGAAAGGTTTTCCCAGCTGTTTCCATTTATTTCAATCTTATCAGATTTGCACTTCAGACAGTTATCTATCAATCTGATCTTCAGTTTCAGACACTTCAAATGTATAACACAGTCCAATGAAGCAAGCAGCAAAATATCCATAGCACATGTAATCCATTTGTAATTATTCCAAGTACTCTGCTCAGTGACAAATACCAAGCATGAAAGTTGTCAATAAATGTTTTCAGCACCCAAACTGAAATCCTCAGATTTCAGAGATGGAAGAAAAACTCCCACTCAGGAAGGAAAGAAGTTACACTATACATAAACCCCCAGATATATCAGTGTAAGGGAGAACCCAGGTGATCTGGGCAACAGACTTGGCAATGTAACCTTCTGTTTTGTGAGAAGGAAACTTACTGACAAGACAGCATCTAAAATCCAAGCACCAAAGGACCCAAGCATTTAGGGAGTCAGGATTCCACAGCCAGTGTCCACCTGCACCTTCCAGGACTTTCTTTCACATTCTCCAAAGTTAATCCTGCTGACCACTAGTCAAACAGCTCACTGTGTTTATCAAGTATCTTGCAATGCAGCAGAATGCAGAAACCCTACATTTTATCCCCAAGAGCCTACTGAAAAGAACTGATGTCTTCATATATCACAACAAAAAAAGGAAATGGCAATTAAGGACAAACAGATGAATCACAACGTTGCTTTCACAGATTAAGAGAGTTTAATTTCTTTCAAAACTGGACTCTTCCACACAACTGCTGAATGCCCTTAATCTCCTGGGCTATTAGATACTTTGGGAGGATATGTTGAAAATTTCAGATTATTTTACCTGGTGATAATAATTGTTACGTGAAACATTAACTGAACTTGGATCTCTTCTGTCTCAGGAGAATGCTTTGATAGCATGGCCTCTGGCTACTGTGGGATCTACCTTTCCCTCTCCCTGGCTCTGACCAGAGTCTCCATTCTGGAAAACTAAGTCATTGTAGATTAAAATATACATTGCAGGGGGAAAAGAATAACATGAGCTTTTGAGGAGAAAACAGTTTATAATGTAAATTCTCTTCACTGAAAATATCAGAAGTAGCACTGTACATAAAGCTCAACAGACACTTCCCAACTACTTTCCATCCGGTAGCATCTTAAAAGAGATTAGGATAAAGATCTTCCATTTTGTTTTCCAGTTACAAGGACCACGTAATATTCGTTACTAAATTGCACTAGAAACGACCCTACTGCTGCTTGTATACCAATAACACGCTTGGCAATCCCATGTTTTCAAATGTTAAGATTCACACAGTTTTATTAATGTGCCTGGATCCACTTCAAATGAAGCAGTTCTGAGCATCTTAACAATCTAAATAATCCACAGTAGAGTAAGATGATCTTGAATAGTCTCCCTTCCACAGCCACCTCATCTCTACAGAAAGCTAGGCTAGCAAATATTCTTCCAATCTCCAAATTCTTCAAAAGAGTACAAGCAAAAAAAATAAAAAAGTGCGCTATAAAGTTTCTGGCACAATATTTCAAGGAAAGTTAGCAATACAAGGCATAGGGCAAACACCTACGGCCATGATTCATGCAAAATCTTTGCCTGAACTTCTTAATTTAGACTTTGGTAAGCTCTTTTTTCGATTTTTGTGTGTTAAGATCTAAATCATTTTCATTTGCCTGATAAAGTTACGTTTCTAACCATTTTATGATGAAAGCAATCTATCACTGAAGCTTTTCAACTCAAGTACAGCTACATTAATCTTTGATACAGACAAAGATCCTATTGGCAGAAGTTCATACTGTATAAAAAGAAGACCTTTCCACTCCTTGTATCTTCTAAACGGCTTTTAAAAGGAAATTAGAGCATGTACTACAGTTGATAGAACATCATCTGACAGCTTACAAAATCCCTACAAAATCTACCCTTTATGCAAAAACATATATATTTTTTGACCACACATCCAAAGGATTATCAAATCCTTTCTAAACTTATTTTCAGCTGTTATAACAAAGCGATCAGATGGAAGAACATCATTGTGATTAAAATGCCATCATCTACTACTTGGGGCACATAAAAGGTATTGAAACAGCATTTATTCTCTTCATATCTAAACCAGGATATTGCTAAAGAGTTTTGATGAATCTGTTGAGTTCAGCTGCCATGGTATCATAGTGACATTGGTCTTTAGATAACCTACAGTCAATCCAATTAAAACTTCATAGCAATCACTATAGTTTATCCATCACATCAAATTGCACTTGAAAGTAAATTAGGAACCAGTGCAAATTACAGAGCATCAGCATAATGTGTTCTCTCAACCAACACTGAAAACCTGCCATCTTCTACATCAACTAAAATCTCCAAGCAATTCAAAGGCGTGCCACATTTTAGAGCACACTGCAGAAATCCATTCCTGAGGTAATGAACTTGGATCATCGATACGAAGCTTTTTTTCTGAGCAGAGGATAGTCGTAAAAGCCTGAAGATCCTGCTGCATTCCACAAACACTTAAGCAGTGGGGAGGAAAAGGAAGGAAGGTGTGGAAAAATTCTCCTGAAAAAATCCAACTCTTCTTCCTCTTCCTTAGGGAAAAAATTGGTATCATCTGGTTTGTATGGGTACATGGAAGATGTTGGTATTGCTCAATTAAGATTCCTTATCAAAGCAAGCAAGATGAGACAACCAAGATGCTGCCCATGCAAAAGAGGCATACTCACTTCTTTATGAGCACCAGAATCCGCCAGCAAAGGGATGTGGTAGAATATGAAATATCATGCTAAAGAAACACCTGCGGCAAAAATTTCACCACTTGACCAGTGATAACTAAGTTAGACAAGAAAAAAGAAAAAGAGAGCTGGATATCTGAAGTTTGCCTATAAGGGCAGTAAGACCAACTTTCACAGTGTAGTTTTTTTTCTGTCTTAATACGACTAATCAGCCTCTGCCGTGTTTTTAAAATGCACACGTAAACCTTCAAAAACTGTCAGAGCTGCACATGACAAGTTCAACTATGATTATATTTCACTGGGCCATATGAGGAGATGTTATCTCTGCACATGAAAAAAAATTGGAGTATGAGGGTTTATGCTTCCCTCTTCCATCTCCCCATGGAAGTTATACTTAATCAAAGTCCAATATACATCTACTAGTTATGGTTATGTAGTTATACTGTAATATATCATATTAGTATCTCCAGAAGATAAAGTATCTAGAGATTAAATGTATTGAAACACTGGTCTTGGTTTTACATATGCCATCGGCTATCAAGACTGTGCCTTTAGTCCTTTTGGAAAAACACTGGATAGAGGAAGGAGGAACCAAGAATCAGAATACCTTGAACAAGCACATGGGTTGCATGTGTGGGCAGGGGTGGTGGAGGGGTCATACAAGTTGTTGCAGCATTCATTAATTTTTAATTGTAACCTTTTAAATACTTTAGGTGGCATTCCACCAATTTTAGAAAATTATCCAAGAGCTGAACAGTGTTTGAGGCAGTTAGTGGAGGTTTACTTCATAATCTAGAACATTTAGATTCAGCAGAAAAATGCTCGTAAGTCAAAGATGAGTCTGAGAAGAGCCACCAGATTAGTTCTCTAACACAAACTCCACTGATGATTCAGTTGATTGACTACACAAAGCAGCATCTTTCAAGTGCCAGAAATTTTGTAAATTCAAAGGCATCAAGGAAAATTACGGAACCTATCTCACCTATTTTGTACCTTTTCACCTTGGAGCTACAATAATCAGACAAATGCTTCATGCACGTGAGCAAGAGATATATTTTCAACCCCTTCATGAGAGAGTAGGGAAGACTACAGTTTTTCCTAAACAGTCATGTATTTCAAGAAAATATCTGACAAATGAAAGGAAGCACAGTAGCATTTATGCTTTATGGATATGCACTCAATTCATCCATGTCTCTTTGAGTTTTAGGCACAGAGAGAGAGCCCTTCTAGAAGAAAATGCTTTCTTCAGGGGTGACGTCAGTTTCCTCATGCAGAAGTCTTGTCTCACAACTGCATGTGAGCACCTCCAACATCCTGATGTCACTCATTTAGATGAGAGAACAGAAAGAGAACTTCTCACTCTCGGCTGGTTTAATTACCCCGACAGGATGCCAGGCCAGACGAGATGGTGCTTCTAGGTTCACTGTACTGTATGCATTTCTGATAAATGGGAAAAGAATAGATGACCTGGCAGAAGGCTCAGACAATAACATGTGATTTACAGGACATGAATGCAGCTACTATAAGATTTATCTGACAGCCCTCTCCGATAGTGGACTGTTGAGTATCCGATGGAATGATTTCTAGTCTGGAAAGTCTGCTACTGAGTAGCCATACACATTATTTATTTATTAGATGTTTTGGGTTGAAACCATTTTTAAATGATGCACTTCACAATGCTCAGCCATAAATTTAGTTTTAAACCCTAGAAGGGAGGTAGTGTTATTGGAATGTGTGTCAGACTGAATTAGGATGAGCAACACAACGCTTTTATAAAGTGGCCTTGAATGCAACGTCGATTCCTTCAAAAATGATATTAATGTCAAATAAGCAGGAACACTTTGCAGTAATATTAAATGAAGGATTCTTTATGTTTTGATAGATTTATAGAAATGTAAGTACACACACAGAGACGCGTCTCAAAATGTAGCGCGTCTATCAAAAAACACAACTGTTTTTGTCTTAGGAAAAGCCTTTTGCCTGCGTCTCAAACCACCTGTATCTCTTTTTACCTCGTGTTAAACAGAAAGCAATTATCAACATGCAAACACAGAAACACGAAACATGGGTCTTTTTCCTTATGCCTAAATACAAATTTTAAATGAGAAAAGACATTAACCAGGTGTCACAAATAGCTTCCGAGAATTGTACCTATCGATTTTTTTTTAATTACTTCACCTAGTAAAGAGCTTTATTTTCAAAATTTTATGAAAAAATTGTAGGATATTATTATTCCATTTTCCACTTCTGAGGAAGAAAAAACATAATTCAGCCACAGTTCTAAATGAACATCAGAAAAATGTCAGGTGCTTCAGAAGAACAATCCAAGCACTTACATCATATCTACAATGTTTAAAATGAATTTTGAGAAGAGGTTATCATAAAAAACACCAAAGATTAATCAGAGCAATCTTTCAATTTCATAAAACGATGGCTGACAAATTTGTGAAGTTTTAAATCAAATTTGCAGATACTTACTTCGTAACTATGCCACATTATTTATGTGATTAAAAACCGTTTTTTGACCTGATCTTTTGATCTTTGGCACTGCATCCTCTCCATCTCCTCTTAAAAATTAATTAAAATTTTAGCAAAAGGATATCACTTCATTTCCCACCCTATCTTGCGGGTGGAAAAAAAAGAAAATAA
This sequence comes from Cnemophilus loriae, assembly GCA_013397755.1. Taxonomy (NCBI): domain Eukaryota; kingdom Metazoa; phylum Chordata; class Aves; order Passeriformes; family Corvidae; genus Cnemophilus; species Cnemophilus loriae. The sequence continues at coordinate 1,509,502 of VZTF01001115.1, forward strand.
AAAGAAGGAAAAAAAAAGAAAAAAATCAATCAAGCTCAACCCCATCTCCTCCCAGTATCTGCAAAATGTCGGCTTGAAATTCAATTTCATATCTCTCAAGCTTTCATGTAGCAAAAGACAGTTCACTTCTTAACAAAATAAATCACTTCTGTGATTGCCATGCTGACCTCTTTGAATTAGGAAAATTCAAAGTGAAAAATGTAATTATCACCCCAGAACAATCTGTATACATCTGGAGCTAATTTTAGATTCATTTCTCACATCATTTTTCATATTCTGCCAAAAATTACAGCTGCTATGTAACTTTAAAAAGACTTTGAGGCCTTTGTGACTTTATTGGTTTATTTCTACTACTCCACGAAGAACCACCTCAGCCTGTGCAACTTGCACTGCTAAGCAATCACGGTAGCTTCAATTTGATTAGATTAGCATTAAGTGGCATTGTGACACATATGACAAATAGATGCATTAGAGCACATCATTTATTCCTTATCCTTTCCACTTCCCAAAACCAAACAAGTGACGTACAGTACAGGGCACAACACGATTTTAAGAAAGATTAGATTACCTTACCCAAAAAAAAAAAAAAAAAGGGAAAGGTCAAGCACTAATTATTGATACAAGCAGCACGGATAGCAAAAACTAATTTTTTAAAATGGTAATACCAAGTTGTCAGACACGTATTTAATACATGGATTAGTTTTTACTTTAACACATTCCTGAAAGAACAATAAAATTTGTTATACGGATTTCTCAGTAGCAAAGATTCTTTTCTAATTTAAATCAGCTGCAAGTTCATATTCCAGAAGTTGTGAACAATGTTCACTTCCAGTACTGCCATATGAAAAATAACAATCTCTAAATTCCAAAAGCTCCGTAAGGAGTATTAAATTCCTTTCAGGGTAAAATGATACTGTATTTTCCGAGGAAGATGGAAAACTAGATGAGCAAAGTTCTCCTTACGTTCATTAATAATAACCTCACTGGAAAACATAACTACTCTTCACTAGTTCATTGTAAAATCTATTAGGTGTAATCTCCAGAAGTAATTGTTCTTATTGCACTTTATTGACAATGTAGACTATCGATTTTTCACACCTTCTATGATTCTTTCATTTGTATTCATGAAATGTCTATCAGCACACTCTAAATAAATTTGGCAATACAGGCACTAAAACGAATAAATCGATGTGAAGAAACATTAATTTTGCATTATCCTTATTCGTCAGGCAAGCAAACCATAGGGGTTGTAAATGAAGGTCAAAGGTTTTGAAATGGGTCAGAACCCTTGACCTCTAGACCAATACCATTCCCATTAAAAAAGGCTATTTTAAAGTTTTAAGTGGGGGAATTTACTGCCAGAAAGGTATAATTTTAAGGCACCAAAAGAAAGGCTCAATAAAAACACTCTTCCATTTAATTACAAAAAAAAAAAAAGAAAGAAAGAAACCCCCCAAAAATCCAATTAATACAGCATGTATAGTTTTAAGAAAGTAGCTTAGGCTCTGTCTCTTTTTGAACCACAGGAACAGGCAATTCTCAAGCTCTTACATATCTAAAATCACTTTGCCTTTAGGAATGTAGAATGTCCCAAACTGATGACAACCAGGGTTGCTTTCTTACATTTTTCTCAAATCCTTAGTACTTGTCAAATCAATTGGGAATGACAGGGTTTCAAAAGTATTTATCACTCATTTCATAACCCCTACACAAAAGGAAAAATTCTATTTATCCCAGAGGATTCAGCATGTCAAGATGCAGAAATCAACCTGTTTCTTTAACTTTAATATTTTATTGATCCTATTTCATCTTACAAAAATGACAACACAGAATTATGTAGGCACACCATCTTCAAGGTTATGTAAATGCTCAATAGCAAGGTAACAAAAACGCACTTGAATAGACATAATTACTGTGACGTTTTTTAATCAAAAGGCCTTGCACATTATCTTTTTACCTATTACACATGAACTTAAATTAAAAGTAAAATTTAGTGTAAAATTTTATGCATAATTTCTATTGTGTTCAAACAGAGCAATTTCAGACATTGTTACTTAAACCTCACCTGAGAGCAAAGGAGCATCACCAGCTCCACAACTGAACTGCTGGATTTCATGCACACAAGACCTACAAAAGGAAAAAAAAGGACACATAAGTGCATGCTTAAATGGCACCAGCTATTAACAGAAACTATTTTGAAGTGCAATAGATTAGAAGCACTCTGACAAACAAAAGAAAACCAAAATTTTCATACTGCTTCCAGTTCAATTTTGTACTTTATCAGCACAAAATAAAAGTACGTACATGAGAGGGAAATCATAAATTCCATGCCCTCCATCTTAAAGAAGCAGCTAATAGCAATTCTTACCCTCATTACTCACAGTTTCATAAACATTTCTATGTCAAAATGATCAGAAGTGTGGTTAACATATGTTATATTAATCCACTGTATCTACATTTTGCTATTTCTCGAAGGATTGGGTCATTATATATGCAGAGAAGGGAAATGGCTTCATGACCTCTGCTTTCTCCATTGCGCGTTCTCCTTTGAGCCCCCAGCTATCAATCAAGTTTCCATTTTGTTTCATGGCAGCAGACATCCCAAACACTCTTATTAGTACTTTGACCCTTAACCCCACACTAAACCTAAGCAGAAGTGCAAGCAGTAACCTATTATATATTTTCAGTTGTTTATAAACTCATTTGCGTATTATTATTTGTATTCCCATTTTGTTTGGGGTTTGTCTATAACTGGGGTTTAGGCCCAAAAATTGGTTTCATGTGTTTATTTTTGTCTAGACAGTTCGTACACTCCCAATGATTATCCTGCTTTTTTTTTGCTCACCCAATTTATGAAGTACTCCTCTATCCATGTATATAACTACACTATAGTCAAAATACTTTGAACCAGATTCTCTTTTATCTTCAGAGAAGAAAAAATGTAACTAAAATGGGACATTTACTTCCTTAGAAAATAAAGCTTTGAGAAAAACTGCTTTTCTGGTTTTTCTTATTAAATGAATGAAATAAATTAGTTCAAAGGGGAGCTTCCATTAAAATGTTTATCAGCTAAAATGGTGCTCACATGCATAAACAATAGAATCTCATCTTTTTGAGTCTCATGGAAGGCAAATTGTACACTTCTTCCTTCCATTCCCTCCTCCCCCAAATGGCAAGCAAGCTAAACTCCTAAAGCAAATAACTTTAATTTGTCAAGTTTAATGAAGCCACAATTTTGATAACAGCAGTCTTCGCTAAAGCACTTAGCAGTGGTTGGTATTCTAATTGTGTTTCTGACAATGCTCATATTCAGCACTACAAACAGGATGACTGTCCTAATCCAAGAAACTAGTCGTTTCAAAAATGTTTTTAAAAGAACTTTAATTCCCTAGGAAGAAACTAGATCTGTTAACGCAAACACAGCTCACGTGTGAGTGAACAGCTCAAGCTAAGCAACCACGGGGTTCTATCATGAGTGCACTTATCACTGGAAGCTGCAACAAGCTCTTCTTGTCACTCCTTCAATAGGACAAAATCTGAAAATGTCACTCTAAAAATCAGAGGACAAAGCAATTTATACGACATACACAGATTCTGAGAAAATTGAAAAACTGGTGTTGCACTGCTAAATTCACAGTGTTCCAACATGCACATTTTTTTTAAACTGAGGACATTAATGCCTGCATTGAAGAACTGAGCCTCGATTTGAAGCAGACAGAAACCCACCAGTAGAAAGAAAACTTCATCTTCTCAATCTTGACCATTTCATGCCAACCTTCCACCAGGAAGAGCCATGATCACCGCTGTGCACGTGAATCCTCATCCTCTCAGATGTACCAGAGAATTCTCCTCCATACTGACAATGTGTTCCTCTCACCTGTATGACTCCCTCCCAATTAGAAACCAAAAAGCCAGGAGCAGACTCACGTGCGAGAGATAGACCAGAAGATGCTCCACTGACACAGTTCCCACGAACCCTTCTGTTACAACATCCCAGTAGAAGTCAGAAGTTTGTACCCAACTCTCTACACTATTTGCTTTACTTCATATCAAAGTGTTGACCCTGACAACAGAACTTCTCTTAAAGCTCACAAAACACATTTCGTACACCAGCTTCTATGGGACAAATGGCCAGGAGAGTTGGAAAACTAAGGAAGATGGACATAAAGAGGTAGCAGAGATGGCAAAGATGAGGAGGCAGCGACAATGACCTCAGAGGGATAAAGACAGAAGGAACAGGAAGCAGTGAAATCCAGTGGACGGCACTGCTTGGGAAGGCAAGAAGAAAGCTTCTAAAGAAAGAAATTCGGAGTCTCCGAGGTCAAACGAAGCACACAAACCCCCCCTTTATTAAATGGAAACTTACTTGTACCTTCTATCAGCAACTCCTGCCCATGGCTGCCCAAAAGAGTCCGAGAAAGAAAGGGAGCAAAATCCACAAAAATCTCTCTCAGAAGTGGGGCAGCTTTTTCCAAAGCATGCTCAAGCCTGTCTGTAATACTAGTAGAAAGACAAGTTTGATTAGCAACAAAAGAAGGAAGTTACTGAAATTTTGTAAAAAGGAATATAGATTTTGACAGTGTTTAAGTTATACACATGTATAAGAAGGAATGAATCATCCAGTAGTCAATATTTTCCCAAACCTTCATTAGTTATTGAAAATCAGCAAAAGAACATTCTTAAGTTACGTGGTATCAGAATATCAATTGTAATATCAATAACATGAGCCACAGCACAGCTGTTCAAATCAATTGGAGAAGTTACCTCATATTGGAGGCAGAATCTTCAGGAACTGAAGAAACTGTAGGAACAGATGGCAATTTTGAATTAGATGATCCCCTTCCTACAAGAGAAAGTAATAATAAACAAATTATATATGAAAACATTCCAGAGATTAGAAAAGCAGACCAGAAACTAAAGCCTTGAGCTCGAGCTCTGAGAAACCATGGTTTTCAAGTGTTGTGTGAGGACTAGGAGAAACCCTTTCACTTCTTTGTACCTCAAACATTTTTTTCCATAAGAGTCTTATTTACTTGCATTCGTATTTACCAGGTATGCCATGGCAAGCTTTTGAAACATTGCACGGACAGAAAGTAATTCAAGGAAGCATTGTAGTTTGTTTTGTGAAGGAAGTCCAGGCTGCAGTGATCCCTTCTGGTCTTATAAGCCATGACCCTCTCTGAACAAATTTAGTAACAATTACAATCCTACCAGTGAATACAAACAATATCTTACACCTTTAACATTCCTGTGATGTGCTAATATATATAATAATAATAATACATAATAATGTAAAGCCAAATGGTAATGTTTTGAAGCCATCTCTTTTGGTTAGTGGAAGTCTTCATCTAATTTCAAGTAACTTGCACCAAAAACCCTTAATATTTTTGTCTAAAATTAAAATATATACTTGCATCAAAATCATGCAGAAAACAATGCGTGGGTATTTTCAACAGCCTGGATTAAATTTTTGCAACACTAGGACTCTGACAGAGGCAGCTATTAAAAAATTTTCCATTGCACTGCCAGCATCATTAGCATGATGGCAGTGGTATAACCTCATTTATGAGTTATTAACTTTGCCACATCAATTATTCAAAGGTTGATAGGGAAGACTAGGGTCATTTATGTATCCTACGCTTACAGAAAAAAAAAAAAAGCAGTTGTGTTATGTCAAATTGACACTACATGGCTCTCATCAGCACAGGAGGAATCTGTAAATATTAAATTCTGCTGTTCAGTATATAAAGAGAAATACAACCTCCATACTGCAGTATGGATTAGTATTAGCAATGATGAACAGGGGGCAAGCAAGACAGCCAGAGACTTCACAGATATTTTCTGCCAGGATAGGAATGGTGACTCACAAATCTTACACTGCATTCCAAGCTATAGAGAGGAATGAATCTTAGCAGACAGGTTTCTGTGCATTTCCCAGGAGCATGACTGCTTCTAGTCCATCTGCAATCCTATCTCTTTCCACCCCGAGACCCTGTCCTATTCTCTTTCCTCTCACCTTGCCAGTTTCAGATTTTTATGCTGCTGGAAAGGAGGGGAGGAAAAAAAAAAAAAAAGGAAAAAAGCATGAAAGAAGAGAGTTTAATCATTTCAGTTCTTATATCTACCCTAGCAAAGACGTGACCCTTCTTAGAACTATAACTAGAGAAAAACTCCTGATGGTCCCACCTACAACAGAATTTGTTAATTCAGTTAAATGTAACCTGCCTGGAAATCAGATGCTGAGATCTTGAAACTATCTACCAAAATGTGTCAACTGCAACTTTTCAAAGATTTTCAACTTTACTGAAGTGACATAGATTTGGAAAGAGATGGTAAAGATAGATCCCTGAGATAGTGAATTTATTTCTTCTGTCAAATTTCAAAGTTCTGCTCCAAAACTCCGGCATACATAGCTTCCTCCAAGAAATATTAAGGGTTTGTGGTGGGTGAGGGTTCTTTTTGTTTTTCTATCCAGAGAAGGTGGTTTTCTCTAATCCTGTTTCAAAGGCAAGTAACTAATAAAATAAACTATAATATCAAAACCATGAAAAGTTTTGCTTTTATTTTGCTTTCTTCAGAGATAGGAGATATCTTTGTGAATGTGATTCATTCATGCTTTTCATAAATTCAACCTGAAGCTCTTATACTGAGTGCTGCAGAGGGATGATAGAATCAGAAGGAAAGTGAGTGGGCCATACAGAATGAAGGGTAATAAAGTGGTGAACAAAGTGCTAGCTGAAAGCAAAGTGAAATGTGAACCTTCTGGGCACTGTATCCTAAATAATTTATCTAATAAAGGCTAATCAAATATATATTCCTGAAAGTTTTAACAATGATGGCAAGATCTTGTAAATGTTCTCAACATTGTCACAGGTATAATTCCATTTTTTTAACAGCTAGTTTTCCATAATCACACCACCAAAAAGTATTTTGGGTATTCCCAAAGGAAAAGCTGTCAAATGATGTGCTGAAAATCAGACAGAGCCTCCTGCACAGAAAAACAAAACAAAGCCCACATAAGGCAATAAAGCCACATGATTCAGTGGTTGTTTGTCAGATACTTAACAGCTACAATATTTTCTTTCCTTTTTTATTTTTAATAAGACTTTAAAACAACTATGTCATTTGTCATGATAAACTTTATATTTAAATAATTTGACTAGAACACCCATTTTCCTCCCTAAAGCCCAACATCCCTATTCTCATTTAACAAGTCCCTCTAACTTAAAAATACTCTGAAGTCCACATGCCCAGAAGTGGATTTACAGGCACACACTGTCCATAAGGGGAAATCAGCACACTGATCTGGGTAGTCCAACACAGTACCAAACTGAAACGGCACACGAAGCCTTCGAAATAAGAAAGTCCTCTCAACACACAGGTTGTGCAAGCAGAATGTCTTGATATAGAAATGCTCACGTGCTTTTTGCCACATCTAAAATCTGTCACCAGTAATCGACTACTCCTTGGGTATGGTTATAAAGGCAATAGTATATACAACTAAAATCCCACCCTATTAAAGCAAAGATCACTTTATCAGGATAAAATAAGACTTAACAGTGCAGCATAGCAGCGTAAGTTTTAAAATTAAACATGACCAAAATAATTCTGCGCAGTATTTGGGCCACCAGCAAAATAACTGAAGGAAAAATTAGGGAAAAAAATAAAATCAAGGGAAATATCTGCAAGGACAATGAGAGGGCATAATAGCCATTATGAGGCTAATAAAGAAACATACTCTCAGTCTAGGGTAACTTGGCTTTTTTGTTGTTTGTTTTATTTTGTTGAGATGGGTTGGGGTTTTTTTGATTTCCCATTTTTTTCAGCAAAACTGGTAAAAATAGTTTGAGTGGTAGGTAAAGGAAATCACTAACAACACAGGACATGATTATTTTTTCTTCTAGAAATAAAAACAAACTGCACAAAACAGATTAGGTACAAATGTAAAACTCTATGAAATTTTAAGTAAATATCAACTTCTAAAAATAGACATAACAGAAAAAGCACTTATAATTTGAATTTAACAAAGCATAAGGCAGGCATCTATATAAACTGATACTCTTTTTGAAGATTACATAAGGATATTTACGATCTGAATTTCTTCATGCTTATCAACACCTAAAACCACATTTCAAACTCAGATATATTTCACTAAAAGGAGTGAATCTCAGATTTATCCCAGCTGAGAATTTTAGGGTTTTTTCAATGGGATTAGGCATAGCAATTTTTGCATGCAGATTTTGTTTTGTGAAAGTACATTTTTTACTTTATTTAACTCAGAGGTGGCTTTTTATTACACTTTTTTTCTGCTTTTAGTGAAAAAGATGAAAATACTTCAGTAGCATATTTTCATCCACAACACACATGTGGGTAAGTGCAGTAGCTACTTCAAACATGTGGAACTAAACTGACTTATCTCTTCCTTATCCTTTCACTGATAAACTGGCTCCTCCAAACTGACAGTTTTACAGACATTTGCAAGAACATAAAAGAAAATGCAAATAGATCATCTGTCTAGCACCCTTACAGTGAAACCTTATTGTTTATTCAAGGTCCCCAAGGGTCTACACAAATAGTGTCTCGAGCAATAAAATATTGTTAAAAACTCCTCCTGCAAGATCCTCATGCTTTTGCATATACACTTACAAAGTCCACTTGGCAATGCACAAGCAGTACATGATGATAAACTTTGTGAGGGTGGAAATGAGGTATAAAAAAAAACCCAACCAAACAGAGTTGAATTAAATAACCATACCTCTTAATTTCGTACAACAGACCTACCCTACATAAATGCACCAGTGCCCTTGGTGGAAAAGGTATCTAGTAAAATAATGAGCTCACTCAAAAATACACTTCCGGGGCTGGAAGTGCACAATGCAAGACTACAATGAAAGGTTTTACAAGCTAATATAAGGGATCTGTTACATAAACACATCTGTAGGCTAAACCAAAACAGATTCTGTGAAACAATGGTGGAAACCTCTCTTAAAGAGAAGTGGTTTTAAAATGGTTTTTATAGTGACACAGTATCAAGCCATTTCCATTGCATGTCATCAGAATTTGAGACTTTTTGAAAGTGTCATTCTGCTTTGGTAACTAGCCTTCAACTACTGTCACTTTTAAGTTGGAATTCTCTTTGAAATAATTACTATAATCCAGTGAATTGCTTGAACAACCTCTGCACTGATGGTAACTCACTTCATGATCATTTTTCTTACTTTAGCTTGTCTCCTGCTAATTTATTTTATTGCATGACTTCAAGTTCATTTTCACCTATGTATAAAAATCAATGAATACCATTCATCTTCACAAAACAAGCCAACTGTCACAGAAAATTTACATTTTCCTAGGTACTGGGCTAGAATTCAGGAGTCTCAACTCCATTTTTATCCACTGTTACTGCTTATCCTCGTGTTTCTTCCAAGCATTCACCTCGTTTTTCACCTCACCCTTTGCCATGGCCTTGTTTACGACTTCACAATTTGGGGAATGGCTTGTCCAGAGAAGGAAAAATCCTGTAACTAACTCTGTGTGGCTCAGAGGCAAAACAAGTAAAACTCAAAGTACTTGAAGTAGGAAGGGGAAGAGGCAGGCAACAGAAACTGAATGGAACTTCTCTGTGTTTTCTACATTCAGAACATCAGTAAGGACAAGAGACAATTCAGTCCTGCTTCCCTCAGACTTTTCATACCCCCTTTTCATAAAAATTGTATTTAAACAACTATTTGGAAACTGAATAGTGAAAGCCTCAAGACCGCATTCTTTGGAGTGAAGCACTAATAAAACACATGTGAAATCCTTCAAGTACATAAACAGAGAAACTGAGAGCATCAGAGAAAACAGTGGGAGTGCAAGCTGCAAAACATTTTAAAAAATTCTCACCACTTCAGAACATTGCGACTGTAATGGAAACATTTAAAAGGAAAACTAACTGACAAACAAAAATACAGGCATCCTGCTGGCATGTTCACAATAGCTCAGGCAGCTCTGCCAAGTCCTGCCTGTCCAAATATTAGTCTTGTCTTAGCAGTAGCCCTTCCTGAGCACAGCATGTGTAAAACCTCTGCGTCACATCTCACATTCAGCCTGCGAGACAACCCAAGGAAGAAACAACTCCAGCGAATCCCTGCTTCTTAGATTACTACCTGTATAGATGCTCTTTTGTTCAATACCACCCTCTGCAGTAGGCATTGAACAATTAGCTCAAGATGGGCCAGCAGGTTTATCTTCTCCATTCATTTCCAAGATTCCAGCAAACCAAGAACCCAAATACCAGCCATCAGCAACATAGTGATGGGAAAGTTCAGACCACAAGGGGCATATTCGCGTTCAGGAAAGGCTTTTTGTGCTGTGAAATACTCTGCAGATTGAATGAGTAAACGTGAAGAAACTTCTGCAAAAAGGCTGGAGCGTCTGAGGCCAAAACATGTTTTCATCCTCTTTCAAAGTATCAGAGGAACAGAGTCAGCTTGGATGGTTCTTTCCAACCTGTGAACACTTTGTATTTGGTAGGCCAGGATACGTCACAATCCATGAGATATGAGCCTCGCAGCGTCTTAAGCATCAAATATCTGAGATGCTCTCAACCCTTGAGCTACAGGCAAGATGCAAACTTCAAGAAAAATTAGTGAGAAGGAGCTTGATAAATTCTGAGCACACACAAATGGCAATGGAGGCATCTGGAACCACACAGACTACTATGTCAACACCAATCTTACTTTGACCAAGCAAGTCTGACATCACATCTATAGGATGATCACCTACTATGTAACTTATTCCCAAATTGAGTGTTCGTACACATTACTATTAGAACACTACCACCTGCTATTTAATCCTATTTCAATGTCTGCATACCACTTTCACCCCTGTTTTGGAGTAAATCTGCTCAAGTCTTCACCATAAAGCATTATGTGTTCATATATTTTATATGCTATATATTATATATATTGAAATATAATTATAGATATATAATTACATGTGATATGTTATCAGTTTTTAAAATGTATCAAACAAACGTATACAGAACTCACTTAAAAAAAAACAGATGAGATATGTTTTTAAATGTAGCAATAATGTTTAATAGCCTTCATATCAAACATGAAATAGCCCCAAATTTATATTCACTACATCAGCCCCTAATCGCAGCACTTTTTAAAAAAAAGATTTAATTTATTTCTTAATTGCAAAAGTAAACAGACTTATAATGAGTGTTAGCTGGAAAAATGAGAACAATGTATTGATTCTCTGCTGCATGGAAATAAAAATTAGTGAAAGTATATGTGATTTGAACTCAGAGGAAAATTATATTAATTATATTTTCATTTTATAGGAAGCTTACTTATTACTACTTCTATCCTGTAATAAAAAACAAATTAAGGCCTTATAGAGAATTTTATTTCAAATTTATTTGTGTGCAATTTACATGAGCAACATTAGATGTAAACCACTCCAACTCTGCAAAATTTTTGTTTCCATGCCATTATTTTACAGAGGAAAAAAGAAACAGTCTCATGTTTTAATCTGTTAAACGCATGATTTCATTTAGCCCTTTACTTTTTCTTTTAATTAATTATATTGCCAGTCTAAACATGACTATTTTTAATCCCGATTAGTTTCTTTTTATGCATATCAGTTCAGATTACATGTCCAATTTTTGCCAGAACTTCCAGACATGATGGAAATCACACAGTTACAAACTACATTAGTATTGTTTATTGTCTGGATTTCTCATACATTCTACAGGCACAGGAGCACTAGTTCTTTTCTTCTATACGTTCCTAAAAGATTGACTAAATCTGAAAATCAATGTCCATCTGTTTTGTTTTTATTAAAAGCAAGCAAATACTTACTTCAGAAATTGTAATAATTAAGCCCACAACTAAGCCAGGTAAATAAGTCAGAAGTCAACAAATTAGCAATTATTTTAAACAATTTCAATGTAGATGAGGTTTTATTGTTTTTAAAACAGATTAGCTGCTCAGAGCCAATCTTCCCCTAAGAATTGTGACATTTCAAAATACAGCTAATTCCCTACTTCAAATATTACTCCTACACTAATATAATGCTACCTCCTGCAGTTTTGGTGGCAAAATGGATTCTCCCTTTCACAAAGAGTAAGACCATACTACATTTCAATAGCTCTTCTTTTCCTTTAGAATGACTGGAACAAAACCTTTTTGAATTTCCCAAGAAATGGAATGGGCAATTGAAGATGGGAACAAATACCTTCCAGACACATGGGTACAAGAGGACATGGTTACAGACCACATTTTTTCCCCAGTCCTTGCAGTTTGGATGTAAGTTCACAAAACCAGGAAACAAGAAACTCAAACATTGAAAAAAACCACCAATAATCAGGCATAGCTTGAGATTTCCTTGATTAAGATCCGAATCACTTCTAAGTCTTGAAGTCAAACTTCATGGGCACAAAGATCCTACACAGCCTTGTGATTCAGACATGGCTAAGTAGAAAAGCATGCCTTTGACACAGCATTTAAGGTTAAACATCATTTATCTCACACAGAACAACCGGAGAGACCAAGGGTTCAAAGGAACACTTGCTTATAAACAACCTACTCAATTTTGTCCCTACTGAAAAAACTGTCCAAAGCAATTAGTTTAGCATCAACACTGCATTTGACCTCAGGCTAAAGCTATTGGAAACACTTGTACATAATTTCCAGTTCTACTTAGCACTAACACATATATCCTGGGCCAAATACCACAGAATTTATAAATAAACTTATACTTTACATTATTAAACTGTAATAAAAAATAGTCTTTAGAACACACCCGATTTATACTAAATACAAGTTAATATAGCATGATTGCTCTAGCAAAACAGTGAGAAATCTTTAAATTAAGACAAATACTGCTCAGAGAGTTGCATTTGTTGCAAAACTGGGGTTTTTTTCTAATACAATACTACTTTTGTAATTTTTTCTTTCTTTTATTTGTATTCAGAGTGAATGGTGATGAAAGTAGAAGCAACCGAAGAAGTGTTGGTATTTAAGTTGTTTCATTTAACCCTTACTTACCAGGAGATTCTCCCGACAAATCTGGGGCTTGGGCTGAATCCAAAGAAGAAACCACACTGACAGCATTTGTAGGAACACCAACAGCAGCTGTAGAAGAGGAAATGCTTGATTTCTTCGTTGGTACAACAACACTCCTAGGTAGAGACAAAAAGTTAGTAAATCATACTGTACGTGAAGGCTCACACTACCGTGACCCTTGTTTATACATCTAGCACTTACACTTCCATGTCCTGCAAAACTTCCTTTGCTTCCCTACTTTCTTTTTAGGCCACCTTAATCTACAGGACACTTCACTCTTGCTGATGGTACACTTTTTTTTATGCTACGCTTTAATATCTCATCCACTTCCACAGAACCCCTGACTAAAGCACAAAGTTAGAAGATCACCAGGATAAGGGTTCAGCAACGAGGCCTTTTCTTTGTACCTCAGTTTGCCCAAGATTTGGCTTTAAACTTCAGACAACTATTTACAAAAGATGTCACAGTATTCAACTTCAAGGTGAATTATCAACACTGAAGGATGCATTGACAGTCTTCTACTACAGATATTCTAATGTAGAACAGAAGAAGGATATGCCATAGCTAAAAACATCCTAACACATCTGCATGCACATACAAATGTTCACACATCTTAAAAATACGGCTAAGGCATGAATTTAAGTATATCTTGCCAATCAAGTTTTATTTATATACCAAACCAAAACATTCCTTGGAGTTAAGAGAGAACCTCCATCTTTTATACACGTTAAATGTCAGGCCTTATAGTCAGCATGAAAGACGACATCAGAGGAAAAGATGCAAAGTGACAAGTTAGGCATGGAAATTTATCTGACACGTTGAAAAGACATGTATTTATGCTATACCAATTTCAATTAAATTGTAGTACTTCATTCCAAATACCTAAAAGGCCTTGTTAAGCATACGTTAAAGGCATTTTTAATTGCAAGTTAGCTCCATAAACATGAAAAACCCCAGCTAATGAGGTAAAGAGTACGGCTGATATATAATGTACTCCCACTGCAGCGCTTACTTTTAATTACCTGGTGTTAACCGTAAGCCGAAAATCTTCAACATTCAATTTATTTAATCACATCTTTTGTTGACAGTAATATAACTACACACTGAAAGTATTCCCTTAATAGCTTTAAAATATTCATTTTCTAAATAAAGTAACTCAGAAACTTGACCTAAATTCAGGTGTGAGAACAACCAAAGAAGTTCTGTCAAATATTTCTAGAACAGTTCTCGCTGAAATGGGGAAAGGACTGTATTTGACTCCGTTCTTCAGTCACAGGATGTCAGAGGATGTCACAGAAGCTAGACCACGTTACTGATTAAATCAGTCCTCCTTAATGGCCAGAGTAGGCAGGCACCATACTTGGAGGCAGTACATGTCATATCATTATAAGGGTGACTGCTAATGTTAACTAGTCACTAAAAAAATAGAAGCAACAACACCTGAGCCCCAAGTCAAGATATTGTGCCTAAACCATGAATTTTGCTCATATGTTCATGTCTGTTTCCCTGAAACATGAACAATGGACTAAGAAATAACTCATATATTTAGAGCGTTTTCTAAATTTTTGTCACATTACCAATTGATTTTGCACCACCCAGTTATAAGAAGGGGATTTCTCACTCAAGATTCTGTGACATTCACTGCCTGGAAATTGTTTCTACTATTCTATAACACCCATTCAGACACCTGGAAGGGGTTGGGAAACGAATACAAGTTTACAGAGTACAAATGCACCCATATAGAGTAAACTTTGGGACATCTCTCCAACCTTCACAATGCAGCACTGAAGCCCAGGTGTATTCCTCTAGAGATTTTAAGTCCTTTTACGGTACAGATATCCAACTCAAACAATACTAATCAATAATATTAAACACAAAAATGTATAACTTCTCATTATAAATATGTGTCTATTCAGGTGGACTCCATAAGACCTCGGTGCATGTTCCGGAAAAATTTCTTTGCACACCCACTAAGTTACAGAAATAATCATCCATTTGCTGCTAGCTAATACAAATACAATTATACTGGATATAATATATTGGGTATGGGAGAATGTTTAGTGACAGATTTCGGTGCACATGTAGATGGAAGTTGTGCACACATAGGTTGTGTCTGTTTAAAAACATATAATTCATGTAAATAATTTTAAATTGGAAAACATCACATTACCTTGAGGGTGAAATCAAATCCTTTAGAGAAGCTTACTGCTTCCAGGGCTAATAGTCAATCACAATTCTCTCAAAACATCAAATCAGAATGGATGTGTCCTCTGAATGCCTATGAATGTTCTGATTTTACTCTCTGGCTCTACTAAGAGCCCTAGGAACTACGAAACAGGTGGTATTTTAAGTCATAAAGAACACACCAGAAACACACCTTAACAAAAAAAATACACACATGGCAGAATTTTGACTGATGCTAACATTAGAAAAGACTTATTTCAGATGAAAATCAAGAAACGAACATGCTGGAAGGATCAAGAAGGAGTTTTAGAAGAGGAGTAAATTTTAGCACTACTAAAAGCAGCTCCTCACAGGGATAGTGACAGCTCTGGAACTGCACGGGAGCAAGGATGCCTGGCCTGGAGCAAGGATGGCTGTGTGCAGACAGAGCTGTTACCTTACCACTGCTCATCTGCAGCCGGCAGCGAGGGCAGACAAAGGAAATCCCAGCTACAACAGCCTTCTGACACAACACTACAGATTATCATTCCTTCCTGTAAGCTCCTAAAGACCTTCAGCATGCTCAAGTGGAGCTGCACTGAGGGAGTAGTTTCAGCAAGTTGTCAGACTCTCTACAGCTACCCAAGGAGAGGTGCATTCAAGCAAAGGAATTTAGACTTTTTTGGGTTTTTCTCCCTGGGCTGCAACAGACAGCAGTAAATGACCAGAAGGGTCCTTTCTGCCTTTTAAGATCTTTTGTCTACCTCCTCACCTTCAAATCTGTACAAGTTTGGGAATACACGTGCAGCTGCTACTCTAACCTTCAGTGACTTACTTTCCATGAAGTATATAAAAAAAGGAACTATATTCTAACACTTCCAACATAATTTTCAGCATCTAGCAATGGCATTCACTACAAGGAAGATACTCTGATTACCAGCACCAGGAATCTGGCACTTGTTCTACTCACAGCTGCAAAGTAGAGCTGCTGCTTTTTTTTTAATTGCCCAACATCATTCCTTTTGCTTTGATTCAAGGGATAAAAATGAATAACTATAGGTTTCAGACTTTGAAATACAAGAGAATATGCTGCCTTATAAACAAGACACAGGGAAGTGCCTGGGTACTCCAGAGTCACCACACACTTCAAACAAGAGACACTGACTCTCACAAACTTTCCTGAGAGATACATGTTGTTTACTATATCCCACTGAAACAGAAGCTCTAGCTTTTAGCTAAAGAATAAGACTTCAACAAATCTACTTCATAAATTCAACAATTAGAAGGTCCTGTCGGACCCTTGGACCCTTGAAAGAAAACCGAGGCGTTGAAAATCTCACCGTAAAGCTCAGACTACTACTGAACAGAATTTATTTTAGATAGTGATCTGCAACAGTCAACTGACATTATTCCTATTTTTGAGCCAAAATAAAATAAACAGTATTTCTGGTGAGGAAAGAAGGTCTCTTCCAAAAGCTGTGTCAACCTGATGCACACAGCCAAAAGAAGTGCTGGATATTGTTCAAAAACATGATGCAAGAAAACCTCAAATTGTGAATGTTCCTGGTCTCCTGGTCAGTTGCCACGGCCTTCTGAAGCAAAAAATCCTTAAAGCAGTTTCAGAACCACAAACCAAAACATCCAAGTATCCTGACACAGTGACTTTCTAGCTCTGCATTGCTACAGTATTGGTAATGTCATATTTATTGCCACGGATGTCTTCCCTTTCAACAGGGCAACAGACCAATGTTACAGCTGCAGGATTTGTTTTAGGAGTTTCCACTTCCAGACCTTCTTCAAAGGCATGAAAATACAGCTCAGCAATCATGTACAGATTATTCATATTTACCACACACTGGAAAAGCAAACTAAGATTTTTGAAGCACAAACATTGGTCATGATTCTTTATTTACATTCTGAAATTCCTACATTTTTCCTTCCTTTGGTAGTAAAATTATATTTTCTTTGAATATTTAGGTAGAATTACAACTGTGTTCAAAAGAAATATTTTTCCATTAGCTACCAATGTTCCTTTGTGTTCTTCTTTCACAAGATTATTTAAACGCTAATACAAGAAAAATGAATGCAACTGGCATAAAGAATGCGAGACAGTGGAAAATTGGGTTTAAATATTGTAGCAAATAAACTACATAGAAAACATGAAGTGTTCAGCATATTATTAAATCAAGTAAATTTGTCAGAAGTGCCTTAAAAATTAATGTGCTTTCAACTTCCCTTAAATAATAGCACACTTGCTTTTAAAGAGTACACAGATAAGACAGTCCTTTTTCTGTAGCTAAACTGATAAGTGTTTTCTGAAAAAGTTAAATATTGCTACACATATGAATAAAATATTCATCAACAAGCTGCTTTATAGTATATTTCCTCAGATCTACAAAAATAATATATTTTAAAAAACATCTGTAATCATGCATTAATTTTATCAGAATACGTACATTAAGCAACCTCACACAGGGGCAGAGCTGCATCACATGGGAAAAAAGCATCAATACATTTTGCTCCTTAATGTTCACATTACTCCATCAATCAAATTACACTTTTGGGTTACATTTGTATATTAAAACATCCATTATATTTAGTTTCAGCTACAGGATAAATACAACAAAAAAACTGCAAAAAAAATATGCTTACGGTCTCTTTCAAGGGGACCTCAAGCACCACAGTAAGAATGATACTTTAGCTGCCTCATTTACGTGACTACATTAGATGTTTGCCTGTTTTCATTTAAAATCAAATACTTAAGGTTTAAAATAAGAATTTGCAGCAGAGGAACTGATAAACACAGGCCAGGCATAGTGAGAACCAGCCACCATAAATACATGTTAGCCAGAAGGTCAGTGTGTTATTAGTCCCAATTATGCTGAAGTGTAAGAAGTGTTCGTGTTGCAGACAATTATTCACTGCTGAATGAGCACAGACCACTGAGCTGAACACTGACTTCCATCACAGACAAAGGCTTACGCAATAATGATCTATTCTGCCAAATTCCATAAGGATTTACTTATTGAACTCTTCGCTGGTTTCAGTTCACTGGTTCTTGTTTCAATATAAAGATAGAAAACATCTACATCTTCTAAAATTTTAGTGTTTTCCCGAGTATTTATTTTTCATGAAGTTGGCAAGTCCCCATTTCATTTTAAACATATTTCAAGTTACAAATTTTCCTTGGGTGCAAGTCAAATATGAGGCAGCCCAAACTGATGACCTCACTGTAATTTAAAAATACTTACATGAGCTCTGATTCCTCTTGACATACAAGAACTTATACAGATTTAATTCTTAGCATTCTCTTTTTTAGCACTCAAAAGCAACAGAGGTGACAGTTTGTCTGTAGCCCTACGCGATAATGGTTCTAATTTAAAACCAAAAGAAAATAGCCTTGTTCCAGGCCACCAAAACGAAGGCCACTGCAAGGCTCCTGTGCAAGGAGCAAAAGACCAAAAAAGAGGATCAGAGACTTACTTTTACCTTTATTTTGTGAGCCAGGAAAGCAGCCTGCCATGTCAGTGTCCTTCTATGGGCTCTCTGTCTGTGGATAATACCCATTCTCTTATGTCTCCCTTGAAATACCCAAGGAGAAAGGGAAGAATAAGAGACTCTCAAAACCATGAGAGATCAGAGGGTGCGGGGAGGGGAAGAGAAGATATGATAGAAAGAATACAATCAATTTTGCAAGAGAACTTTAAAATCAGCTTGGCAGGGAGGAGACTTCAAATGGTTTGCTTCTTTGGCCCCTGCAGAATGCAAATTGTTGGTGTGCTGAAAGGGCTGACCTTTCCATCTCAGCACATGTGCCTTTATCTAAAGATTCCCCAGTCTCATATTCGTCTGTACCTACACCTGGCAGATTTAATCTTGTCAACAAACAGTTTATTCTTTTTGCATTTGAGGTCCAAATCAACGAAGTCTAACATGTATCCATTCCATATAAAAAGGGACTCGGATGAAATTTAACCGAAATTTCCACAACCAAACACTACAAAGGCATATGCACACCACTGACTGACAAATGAGTAAACACAAGCTGAGCCAAACTAAGCAGCTTACAGACGATGTTCCAAAAAGATAAACAAGCTTATTAACATATCTGTTCTGCAAGTTACAGCACAGCTGCAGATTTAAGCTCTATGGTACAAAATCATGATTTAAGAGCCTATATTCCTCTGAACCCTCAGCATCAGCTTCCCATAATGACATGGTTATTGAATGTTTCCACAAAGAGCAGCAAAAGCCAGGAGAGACTGAGGTTTTATTTTAAAGTGCACAGTAAAAATAGCAAGTGATAGGTTATGGGTTTTATTAGACTAACTGAAGAGAAATGTCATCTCTCTTTTTATCCCAAGCTTTGGTTATTTTTATTTCCATTTTATTTGAATTTGCTTGCATTAGTCCCCTCCTCTTTTCCTACACGATTACTACGAAATAAGAAAACTGCTGGTTTAGGACGCACTGAAATTGGAACATTTATTCATGTCCCTGTGGATCTTGGGAAAAAGCCAATGCAAGTCTTGAACTTTATCACGATAAACCCCTGGCACCCACTAATC
Source organism: Cnemophilus loriae (assembly GCA_013397755.1). NCBI lineage: Eukaryota > Metazoa > Chordata > Aves > Passeriformes > Corvidae > Cnemophilus > Cnemophilus loriae. The sequence goes on from VZTF01001115.1 coordinate 1,529,288, forward strand.
ACAAGATTGTATCTTCCCATAAGATAAGGGGCGGATTTTTGGCATGGGAATGAACACATACACCTAGCTGTTTGCAAAGGCTTGCAACCTGGCAGCCTTTCAGTAAGGTTTCACTCACATAGCTGTTACTGTATACTCTCCAGCTATGGCTGGGAAGTTGATAATCCTTAAGATATGAGGAGAGTTTTGATTTCTGACACAGCATTCCTGAGATAAATGCAGGATCAGAGAGATGCTTTGAAATTCCCAGAGATACCCCACTGGTAAACCGCTACATGGGAACAACTTTTAACAAAGTGCCTTTACAAAGAAAAAGAAAATAGCTCACAGAATTTGTGTTTGCCATCAAACAATACATTGAATATAAACCAGACACAGAAAAGGAGTGCATCCCAAAGTCTGTTTTCCCAAAAAAAAATTCACAACGTAACTTAGTATTTTTGCCTACCCCAGAGATGAGATCTATTATTTCCAACTCTATTCCAATTTCTTATAAAAAGTGTGAGTGTTTTTATCCCCGGCACAATTCTTTCCTACCGTTGTCACTAGGTATCATTTCAGAGCATAAACCTGTATTTTAAGCAGTCTCACTACATAAAGATACGGTCACCTTTAAGTGTCTATGAAACTTGCCTGTCCATTTAACCTTAAATGTTTCAGTTATTTTCTCTTTTTAACTTTAGTCAGCAACATGCTTTATCATATATCACCATATTTACCATAGATGCAAGACTGTGTGTGTCACTACCAGATCATAAAGAGGTAAGACTTTTACATCATTACATACTTTTGTCTACCAGGCATACCCACAAAAGCAAGGAGATGAAAAATTAATCCACCTAGAAACAGAGAGCCACCGACACGCTGAGGTCACGTGAAACTGCTGAAGGACAAAATATTTCATACTACTTCATGATCTTTTCCTCATACATTTAGCCCCACCTACTAAACACAAAATCTTTGGAAAGTAATGCCCACAAGTTATCACTGTGGAGCAGTCCAGACAGCTACATAAACCCTACAAAACTCTGCTCTTCCATTCAGAAGCACAGTGCTGTCTACTGCTTCAATCCATGTACCCTCTTCATTCCTCTGTATATATTCCTTCACCAGACCCATGAGAAAATGATTGAGGGAGCTGGGGTTGTTTAGCCTGGAGAAAAGGAGACTCAGAGGTGACCTTATCACTCTCTACAACTTCCTGAAAAGTGGTTGTAGTCAGGTGGGGGTTGGTCTCTTTCTCCAGGCAGCAGCTGGCAGAACGAGAGGACACCGTCTTAAGCTGAGCCAAGGGAAATGTAGGTTAGATATCACGGAAAAAGTTTTCCACAGAAAGAGTGGTTAAATACTGGAATTGTCTGCCCAGGGAGGTAGTGGAATCACCATCCCTGGATGTGTTTAAGAAAAGACTGGATGTGGCACTAGGTGCCATGGTTTAGTTGAGGTGTTAGGGCATGGGTTGGACTCAATCTTAAGAGGTCTTTTCCAACCTGGTGATTCTGTGATTCTGTGTGACCACCTTGCTTTCAGCAGCAATGCAGTAATTAGGCCTCCAAGTAATTAACCACCAAGGTTAAGCGAAAGAATGTTAAGAGTTGTTACAAATGGCTGACACTTTGGAGGTGAAAATAGAACAGCATCCATTGGGCAGTGGAAAAGAAAAAGTATAAAACAGCAAGTAATTCAGCTTTTTAGTAACTCGCTTTATAAAACACACCACAACTTAAGGGGGTTCTTTGGTTGTTATTTGAGTGACTTCGTAACTATACGGGAAAAAAACCACAAAACTGCAAGTGACTAAAGGACTGCTATCAATGCCCAGTATTTCATTAGTGTACATGTTATCAAATTAAATTGTACAGCTTCCTCTGATAAGAAGGTTTTGTAGGTTTAATCTACCTACGTCAGCCATCAGGGCTGCAAGTGCCCAATTACTTCCCGTCTAGTTAACCTCCTGTACACCAATTCAAATCAGCACAAGCACCACAAACCTTTGGAGTCAAAAAAAAACCTAAAAAATAATAAATGCAATAGCCACTTTTGTACCAGATCTCCAGACAAATGTTATTTGTGTGGCTGAAACCATGCAGCAATGACTACTAAGAATTGCACGCGAGAAAAACGCTACTCACAGACTAAAACATTATGTTATTTGACATCAGCTGCCCACTTGCAGCAAAGAGCAGTGAGAGGCCTCGAAGGGGAAGTGCCAAAAGCACACGAGCAGCAGCAGGGAGAGAGGCGTGGCAAGTTCTAACTCAGTGTTCCCCTTCTACCAATTTCCCCCTCTACCTCCATCCTCCTCCTGCTCCCAGAACAAGTCCTCCTGTTCAGCATCACAAGGAGAACACGGTATTTACTCCGAGACAAGAGCAAGGGGCCAAATGCTGGCATAGCCCATCTGTGTCTCATCTGGCCAGACACCAGCACTGTCTCTTCTCCCAGCCTTGATAGGGCAGTGTGAGTGGAGCAGACAGGCTGTGACAGCTGCACCCACACCCCTGGCACCGCTGCGCTCCTTCCCTGGGGCAGCTGGTGTTTTGAACAAGGCAGCCACAGACTGCAAAGACATCAGAGCCAGAGGAAGTTTGGGAATAAGCAGAGGATCAGATACTGGTATGGTAACAAGGGATCCCCTTGCACCAGACTGACTGCAGGATTTCTGCAAATGACCAAAGCTTTCCTAGAGGCAGGAATGCCAGTGTTACAGCATTCTTTTATTTTCTTTTTTTTTCCCCTCCATTTTCTCTGCAGTTGTTAGGAATCCTGAAGAGGTAAAAGGCACTAAGTCTAGTAAAAGAAAGTTCAGTTTACAATGCTTGGGAAAAGATAAGGAGCTAATGAGACTGAGATATGAGGGACACCAAAATTATTATCAGGAAAGAGTGACCTCATTCTAAAAGGAAAAAAGCAGGAATTCTCCTTTTTGAATTCACTGCAGCATTTGAGTATTCAGAAATGTAGAAATTTATTAAAATGAAACAAAAATTTAAAAGCTGTTATAACAACAAAGCTAATCTAACAGCTTGAGGGATATTTCTACTGAACAAATCATGAAAAAATTTTAAAGTAGGCCTTTGGCAGCAGAAGGCAGAACGCAGATCTATTTTCCTAAGTGACTATGAGAATATTCTCTAGGTAGAAGAACACCTAGACAATTACTGCATTGGCTTTGATCCATTCGTAACTGTTATTAAACCAGTATTCTTTTGCAGGCCCACAATAACAGAGACCAGATACAACTTTGTGATCAATACACCTGCTGATCTACATATCCTTATTTCAAGTTATTCAATGTCTGTTTTATATCTTGAGCTCTTTAAAGCCAACTAAATATGCACAGCAGTCCTCATCTGCCAGTGCTACATTTAGTAGTTCTTGTGAACTGAAGTGTGAGTTTCCCCGTTCTTTACAAATACCTTACATAAAATTAAATTTTAAAGTATTTCAGATGTTACATTACCTGTCAAAGGAATGGAACTGCACAGGCTGCTCAGCACCTCCGTCGCCAAGAACTCCAAGGAAGGCTGGTGGCAGAAGAGCAGCATCCACTGCAGTCCCATCAGCTGGTGTGCTCACCAAGCTCCTCAGGATGTCCTTCACATTGACATTTTTTGCAGCTGGCACAGAAGCCGCAGATTTACTCTCTTCAGTTCCTGTCTCACTTCCGCTCTCCTGAGACTTATTGACTTCTAACGAGAGTGTGCACAGGACCTCACTGACTGCATCTGGGCCTGCACTGACACTCAGAGGTCCTGCTTCAGCAGCACTACCCGAACTGTTTGTTTGTGCTGGAGCTGCTTCCTCCCCAAGACCAGAATCCCTTCTTTGCATAGATGCTGTACTCTCTGAATCTTCGGTGGAGGCTGAAGCACCAAGAGCAGCAGACGGGTTTTCCACAACTGTTCATACCAAAAGAACAGAAAGCACATTTTAAGGTCATTATTAACAGAGAAGCATTCATCACATCGGTCCTAAAGAAGATTTCTACAGAATTTTAAGCCACACTATTTCATTTGGCCAAATAATTAACAGTTCACCTGCAGCAGGAGTCTCATTATGTTCATTTTCTGATTCCTTGAGTGACTGGCTTTGGTTTGGTGGTCGCCTTTCATTCTGGGGTTCCAGTATATCTCTGTATTTCGAAACCATGAGCACAGAAATAAAATACACAACAGCCAAAGCCAAAAACTGAGCCTGTTTACTATCCTCCTGTAAAAAAGAGACACACACAGATTTTTTTTTACAATTTCAGCAGCATGTTTACTTTTCTGTGAAGTATGCCCAGCACTACCATAAACAGACCAAGAGGAAGCGGATATGTCAGCAATGGAAGAACAATATTCTCTAGTCACAGTTTGTCTCACCTATAAAGGTAAGGAGTACAGCACTTCTATTCAAGTGACACTAATCCTTTCATTTTTCATTTATAAATATGACAACTTTGGCTAAGGTTGTATGTTTTGACTACATGTTTCAAATTGGTGTAGGGTCTAGGTCCCCTTTATTTACAGGTGTTTCTCCTGTTACATTTCCTCAAAAATGCCAAGATATTAACAGCACTTACAACCAGGCAAGCATACTCCACAAAACTGTTATATTAATGAAGGAAGTGGAACAAATTCCAGAAGCAGTGTTAAGGTTTTATTTCATTATCAGATAGTCCAGATGGATGTATAATTTAAACAAGAATTTAAATTTAAACAAGAATTGACAAATCTGTATTTGCATTACAGCTGTAAATCTATGAAGAGATTTTAACAAAATCTTAAAAACAAATCCTAATATAAGAATAAGAACTATGCCAGGTTCCTCCCCAGAGTACTCAGTCGCTCCTAGAGAAACAGGGGAAAGACTGGACATTAAGATTTAGCCTAAGGCTGGCTACCAAAAGAAGGAAAGCTTCATGCACCTTGGGATCACAGGAGAACACAGTATTTGGATCCTCACTGACTAATCAGTTAAAAAAAGAATGTTTGGGAGTTTTTACCCTTCATTTACATCAGGGCTCAGGTAACATTCAATTATTTCCTCCGAGCAGTTCAAGAAACTAAGTTACACTATAAAGCTCATTCTATCATAATTGCAGTGCCTATCAAAGCTCCATATTCCCTGAAGAGCTCTTCAGTAAGCCATACTGGGAGATGTTTATGAGAAGCTTTCTATTAAGAACTAGATAACATAGGTGGAGCCTATCTGTTGCACAGATCTTCCCCTTGGCTTGATCCAAAACCTTAACTTTCATAAAACAAGCATGGTGAGAGATTGAGGAAAGCCACCCACAATGGTAAGGATTATAAAGAATTTTCTTGCTAGATGAATATTAAGACAGTTTCTACCTGTACTTAAAGTGGTGATCCAGTGAATTAGAACCAACCCTTCCTTGTTTTTTCAGCTATGTTTGAAGAACTGCTTGAAATAAAGCTCATGTACCACTCGTAAGTACTATTAACAGTGGGTAAGCGGATTCCATCAGAGTTCCTGCTGTAGAACTCATAGATTCAAATTATGCCAATCCTGGTTCTAAGTGCTGAACACAATGTAAGAAACTCCACGCAAATAAAACATTTAGATGCACATGTAAACAGCTCAGACAAAAACTATTCCCAACCAGATCCTTCTAAGTCTACTTTTTCCTCACAGCTCAACACCTTAGCCCAAAAGCAGAGTGACTGCATCATTTTATATTTATTGTGAAACAGAGAGCCTGATGGATTGGATACAGAGGTTGTGGGTGGGTGTTGCTTTGGTGGTTTGTTTTAAAGGAAAAGGTTCACAAAATGTGCTTGAAGGATTCATTAAGATTACTTTAATTGCCACCAGCATGGAAGAGTCACTTCCTGTTACTCTCTTGCACACTGATACCGAAGTAGGGGTTGAAAGAAGCTTGCTTCAATCAATAATTACTGTAAAGATAAAACTCAAAATCCTTCACTATTCTGGACAGAAAAAAAAAGTCACTGTATAAATCATACTTGCTAAACAGTCCAATTATTGTAAACTAAGTTGTGGTGTCCAGGCTTATGGCTACCAATGACTCACAGCCATTATAGCTACTGTATTTGCTTACAGAGGTGCTTTTTTCAAGCAATCAATCTCAATTTCCTCAATATCAGCTATAAAGTTGCTGACACAGAGCAAAGATATTTTTAGTCAATTCAAGACTAAAAAACATATGCATACTTACAGCACATGCACACAAATTGGTTCCTCTGAGGGGAAGTAAAGGAATTAGAGATGACCTCTAATTTCTAATTAGCTAGAAGAATATGACTTTTTGAAAAAGTACAAACATGTTTATGATACACAGTATAATTAATATACAGCAGGCAGAATTCCACATAATCAATTCTTAGGAACACAAAGAGCCTGATCAGGAGACAGTTGGGTTTCACCTCTGCCCTTTCCAATCCCAAACACTAGAACAGCAGCAGAGTATTATGAGCTCCTAATTACAGTGAGCAGTATTCCCTTTTTGTACATCCAATTTAGCCAAACTGTGTAACACAGAGAAAGTGTTCAGCAAACAGATACAAGCAGAAATGTAGCTACAAAGAAAAGGACATTATTTACTTACTATATCTCTGAACACTACTGCTCGTAGGCGATTAATATCCATATCCTGCAGAAGTCTGTCATGGTCTCGTATTGGAGAAATGCCACCAGTCACAATGTCCACTGGACTCTGTAAAAAAAACCCCAGTTGTTTAAGATCCTGTTTTTACAAGCATTCTACCAAGAATCATTAAGTGTGTACAATCACCCACTGTATTGTCGTAACTGGAGCACAAAGATCAGATGGGCATTTCATCTTTAAAGGAGAAAAAATCTGGCCATTTCTTGTGACGGATTTAATTTCCAGTGTTTGTGCCACCTCCCTTCAGGTCTGTTAAAATATCAGTGGTGCAGGTACAAATTTAAAAACCTATCCCTCTGTACAGAGTAATCATTATTGACTTCTGTGTTTCTGAATGTGGTCTTACACTTGCCTTTGCTGCAGACTTTCCTGATCCTATAAAGCCTTGCACTGCTTTTTGGTTCTTCCCAGTGTCTCCAATAGGCTTCATCTGTGCATGCTGCTGACATTCCAAGCAATTTCTTACTGCTACTGCACATACTTGAGGGGAAAAGAAACATTAAGAGTTATTCTGAGAAACAGTATCATTCCATATTCCCTTACAGAAATGTATAATACAATTCTGTTTACCACTAAAAACTAAAAAGTTTAAGCACAGTAATAAAATATTTTGCTCCCATAAGTTTTGGAGAGTTGCGAAACAGTGCTCAAAATTCTTTAATAATTTATAACTAATAATGAATGCTAAACTATTAGAACATAGATGCTGTATCTAATGGATACTACGAAGTGAGTAAACATCCCTCGCTGCAGTTCTACCATGCATACAACCACGGGGTAGGCAGGGTGAAGACAGCTAAATTTCACAAACTTGCAAGGGAGAAGACAAGTGATACACCAGTGAAACAAATGGCAACATTTGCTTCACAATACTCTGTTTCTCTTGGACTAAACGTTCTGAAGTTACACAACTTTTTTTTTTTAGCTGCACATTCATGCCCTGTTTCATCTTCTAATATTTATTTTCAAAGGAAAAAAGAACTACTCGACCTCTATACTGTTTGCATCCCATAAATCTTGTTCTACCTGCACAAAGTTTAAATTGCCTAGAAAGGGAGAGGAAGGCTAGTTACTGTTGAGGCTCTGAGCTGCTCTGGCACTCATGCAAATTAATTGTATTTTTGTAATGAAAAGTCTTACAGCATGCAGCTAAGCATGAATACTCTCCTCCTGTATTAACTACCTGGACCCTGCCATGATCTCGTATGTCCTCATTTTCAGAATATTTGTTACTTTTTCTAGGTAAATGGCCATTTTCTTTCAATCCAATTTGAAGCAAACATACTGTAATAATTGGATACAATTACCGCCCAATTTGAATCCTTCAAAAATTTATATCTCTAGTTTTCACCATACCTTCATACACTGATCTTCAAGTGTTAAACCTCTTTTCTAAGTATTGCAAAGGTTCATTTTTTTATATAGTACAAGATTACTTTTCTTAAAGCTGCTATATTCTCAGCCTTGATTATTTGGGGAACTTTGGCGAAAGAAATACCCTCATGGATAAAATGAAAACAGGCTACCAAACTTAATGTATTTTATTTAAACTTTTAAAGAAGAATATATTCGCACTGCAGAATACAGTAATACTGTAAAAGATATTAATGTTTGACTAAATTTAGTCTTGATTTAATGAAACAATGGACAGGAAAAAAAATTAAGCTAACAGCTGCTAACTATTTAGTAACTGCAGGCTCCTGTGCTCATTAAGTGGTCTTATTTGCCTACCCAGACGAAGACATTGTCGCAGAACTCCTCCAGATGACATATTTTTCTCAGACTCAATTTCAGTGAAACCAAGAGAGCTTGCAAAAATTAGCACATCCACAAGGTTGATTAGTCTCTGGAGAAATGTTAAAGATGCTTCTACTGAAAGTCCTTGAGTTGGCTCAATATTCTCCAATTCATGCTACGCAGAGAAAAATTGAAAGCAACATTTACTTCTTCACAAAGATAATATTCCTACATGCTAAATGAAGAAAAATGTGTGCTGGAAGTCCACTATCAGTCACATGCAAAAGTAAAAATTTCTCATATTGTAGGAACAATCATTAGTATTGGGATTTAATCCCACTCCAGACCACTGCGGGGCAACAAAGCCAGGAAACCTCGTATGTCTTCAGGCAAAGAAGGCAAGCACCCGATTTATCTTAGGGAAAGCATGGAGGCAGCAAAGGAAGGAAAGAGATGCCTGTGGAAACATGCCACATACATTTCCTGTTTCCCAAAAGGGCGGACATAATAATTAATACACTCCATAAAGAAAGGTATCCTCCCACAAGTGAGGAATTTTCCAATAAAAATGCAATTACTTACAGTAGCAGATGTGGCAGCAGAAAGCAATGGCAAGATACCACCACAGGCCATGATCATGTTGTCCATCACTTGAGAGATGAGGTGGATCGTGTTGTGCACAAACACGACATTGTCACTGCTATTCACAAAGTCCATCACAGTTTTTGTAGAATGGCTGTCCAAAAATAAAAGGAAAAAAACATCCAGAATAGAGCTTTATTTTTGGGGTATTTTAACATATTTATGTTTTCAAAAAACTAAAACCACACACTTAGCAGTGGGGCAGCAAATAACACATGACTGTAAAGATCAACTGACGTATCTCAATCTAAACCTAAAACTACGTTTCCTTTCTGTTCCTAAACTGCTCCAGATCACAGGTTGCTAAACACACCAAGATGATTGCTAATCCTCATTTGGATGAAGATACATTATAGGCTGGTCTATGACTGCTTGCTAGCAAAAGTCACTGCATCAGGAAACAGAATAAACTCTCCTGGAACCGTTAACTAGATTTGAACTTAAATCTTTGGAAAACTAAAGCAGATACTAAGGATTTCTCAGAGAAATTAAAAATCAACAAAGCACAAAAACTCAGACAAAAACTTTTCAAAACAGAGGCTAAACTAGAAATATATTTTAGCTATATCTGATGTCCTGCCAGGTTAACCTCAACACACCCTAAAAATTATAGTCAGACAAAAAGTGACTTCAGCTTAAATTTTTTGAATCACATAAATACTCTATTTCTTCATCCTGACATTCCTTTTTATCAGGTCAGTACAGCGATACAGTTCAATTTAAATTTGACATCCACTACTACAAGCTAATAACAGACACCACTCTTATTTCAGTTATTAAATCTTAACATTAAATCACAGAACTACCACTGTTTTCAAAGATATTGATGATTACGTTCCAGATTCCTGTTACAAGTTAATTTGCAAATTAACATATCTGTGTTCACAGAACCCTATCAAAGCAGCAACTCAGTGTGTGTAAATGCAGAAGTAACAAATACTGTTTTGGATACATTATCTCTCTTACCCACACTTAGAAACTAATAGAAGACACAGGCCCTTACATACATTAGGAAAATTAAAATCTTGGTTGAATAAAAATCAAGAGCAAGACTGCCATTGACTTATATGCAGCCAGGATTTCAGTCCAAATCTGCATGCAGGCCCTGAGCCAATGCACATTTATGTCTGTAAAGAGTTTTTAAAAAAAATCTGAGAATAATTTGGTGTAGGTCACAAAATAAGTTCGGCTACTGAACAATGAGTAAAACACCAGATGTCCACGAGTCTAAGTCCGTGAGCCCCTTATAAATGAACCCAACCTAGATCATTCCATATACAGCACAGGCTGTACCTTCTCCACATCTGAATATCTGTTTCTATGGAGAAGAGCAGGTCTGTGAGCAGGCGCTGGTGCATCAGTGACCACTTGAACTCGGGAATACGGAACACAGTTGACCTCGTGTCTCTCCTCTGCCCATCCGATGGAGCAGCCAGCTCTTGTCCCGAGGAAACCTGCTGCCTTGAGGGCTGAATGCACAGTTTGCAGACAAAAAAGAAAACAAAACACAAAAGCACACTCTGGTTATTAGTTCCCATGGTACACACTGAAAAGTATTTAAGAGAGTTGAGATTTTAAATATCCAACAAGTCCAGACCGTGTACATGGTTCCAAATAAAGCTAAAACTACTACACAAATGCTATTTAATGGATATACCAAAACTACAAACTAGGCTACAGCTGCACTACCACACCTGTCAGCCCAGGCATTCACAAGCAGCCACCCAACCTTACCAGGGGGGGAGAATATGTTCCTGTAGACAGTGGTTTTCCTCCTTTAAGGAAGAATGGTGCAGAATGAAGAGCATCCACTAGGAGGTATCTCTGCAGAAGGGAAGTACTCAGAGACGTGACTATTTAACCACGAAAAGCTGGATTAGAAACTAAAGACTAGAGGGGTGGAGCACTGTAGCACACAACAGAAACCCAGTCGTAATTTATATTTGTACGAAAAAGGTAGGATGACATGAGAGTGACAAACCTATCAATTTTTATAGTTTAAAACAACAGAGATGAAGTGTCCATCTAGCCAATAACTCAGTTTATATCAGCATTCATAGGTCGATTTACAAAAATCTTGGAGACTTCTCAGCACACAAATTAATAAGAACTATGACTATTTTAACCCAGGGTTAAAAGTATTCTAGAGATAACTCACAAAATTCACACACATTAAAATCCTCAGAATGTGTTTGGGCACACTTTCTCAAAAAATTCATAGAAAAACAACGTCATTTTATTTTTAAGCTAGACAGATGAAGGACAGGTAGGATTTACCTCAGGTATGGATCTGGGGGGCAGAGGTGCTTCTAGACACGTGTTAGCTTTCAGCTCCAGTCTTTCTGTATCTGATGCAACACTGGAAACATCAAGCTTGGCAATTCTTTTGTCAGAGGCTCCAGCCACGTGTGCATTTGCATTTTCCACAGCTGATTTGGTTTCACTAGAAACTACGTTTCCTTCCTTCAGCTTCTTTTTTCCTGCTGAATCCGGCTGAGTTACTACTTCTGGAACTGCAGAACTCACCGTCTCCGGCAAAGTCAGTTCTTGTTTCTTCTCATCCACACCTTCAGTATTCCCAGATTTCAAAAGCCCAGTTTCAGGTTGCTTCTCTGTTGTGCCTTCCTGCTTTGTCACTTCGCTTTCATTAGAGCCACACTCCGTGCTCCTTTCTGCAAACTCTTCTGAAGGTAAAGGCAAACTACTTTCATCTTTCAAATCAACAAAGTCATCTTCATCTTCCACCTCTACTGCTGATTTTTCCAGTCTTTCTGGACTTGTGAGAGTTCCTCCTTCCACAGGAGTTTGCATGGCTAAAGAAGCAGCCGTGACAGCAACTGTTTCTTCCACAAGCTCGTCAGCTTTGCCAGAATCTTCAATTGCTTCAGCTATTCCAGTACTGATTTCTGAGGCACTGGGCTTCACTGTTTCTGGTTCTGGAGAATATTCCACATAAGGCACTGCTTTTAAATCCTGTCTAGCATCCCGATCCTCCCCCTCTAATTCCTCCTTATGATTAGACGCTGAATGAGTTTGTTGGCCACCATCTGATGAGTTTTCTGTCTCTTTTTTTTCAGTTCTGCACTCTGTATCACCATCAGTAACGCAGGAAGGAGCAGTGGCATTTTCTTTTAACTCCAAAGATTGTTGCTTTCCCTTGGTTTCAGCTTCTTTGCTAATCCCAGAGATTGTTCTGATTGGAGCTGAAGAACATACTCCACTCCCTTCACCTCCTTTCCCTTGGTACTCCCTGTACATTTGGGAAAGACTCTCTTTGTGCATTTCAAAAGTTACCTAAAAGAATAGAGTTCAAAGGACATTAAAAACTATATATTAATGACTGTTTTCTCTGAAAAAAAAAAAAAAATCAATGCTCCAATCACAAATTTATATTGGATACTGTACTTTTCATAAAAGAAACCTGCACACTGGTGATCACTTCAACTGAGAACAAGTTTTTTTTATGTGCGCCTGTTATTCCTGGCTAAAAGAAATTTTAAAAAATAAAGCTGGCGGCAAAAAACCCCAACTAGACTGATCCAAAGGACATCCTAAGCATAACATCCACAGAATTACTAGACTTGAGAAAACTGAAAACCTCAAAGTTTTTGCGAAGGGGCATGCTGTGACAAGTAGCAGAGGTTTCACATCATTTTAGCACCTTGAGTATGCTCAAAAGTTCACAAATATAAATAAATTTTTGAAAATTTTACACTAAAAAGTACAATCTCACAAAACCAGACCAGAGAGAAGCACCTAACAAAGCCAAAATCCTGTGGATTCCCAAATGATACCTAAAATTCTCCAGAGGACATTTTCTCTGGTGAGTGTTATTCACCCCATCTCAGCCTGAGCTACACAGACTGATTAAAACGAAAAGACTTCTCTACTCCTCAGTTGAAAATATTATTGTTGTTTCTAGGTATATTTAAAAAAGTCAAAGATAGAAAAATTCTTTATATACACACTGATAAAACTCATTTGTCCAAATAAATAGGTGTGTTTTAAAAAATAAAATATCACTAGACTAACTTAAGCTTTTATTACACTGTTATTCAATTTTGTTTATCCATACCTTTCCATTTAGGATTTAGATTTATCTTCCGTAACACAAGTGTTTATTTATCTGTAAGCTCGGTTCTCAAAATTTTCCCAATATAAGCTTCACCTGAGGGCTTTTTTTTTTAATCATTTTCTGTATCATAAACATTTTCCATAGGCAAAGCAGAGCAGTGCATTCCACTAAATACACAAACACACAGTTCTTTATTCTGTTGCATACTCGGCTCTTTCATTTGGATCTCATCAAAAAATTCCATGTACATGGTATTCAAAGTGATGATCAGTCAGTAGGAATATTTTCCCTTAAGATGACACAGAGAAGCCAAAAAACAATTTTTCAGATTAAAAAGACACTAGAAATTACCGTTAACAAATCAGAGACAAGCAAAGAAAGAGCAAAGATAAAAAATATTTTGGCAGGTTCTGATGTCAGTATCAGCTTTTTAACATACTATCTTCTCCATCAATCAAGTATATTAAAGCACTGCAGGAGCAATGCACTATTTTAACACGCCCTGAAGCATATTATTCATTCAAGTTGATTTAATTGAAACTTTAGTCTCTAGAAACAGAACTGGGATATCTCACTTCTCTTATATTAAAAAAAAGGTCTTCGTGTACTAGTTTTCATTCAGTTATGTACAAAAAGAGAAGTGTGAATGATTACAAATGATTGAAAGTTTATCCATCTGCCACAATGGATCTAAAATTATTTGATTCTAGGGTTTTGCTAAAAAGAGCATGTGGGGGGCATTATTACTTTAGAAATACTTCCTTCCTGAATTGTACCACAATCAGAATGTCAAAGGCAACAAAAAATATATCATGCTAAGAAGCTGTTCCTTGAAATTTCACTTGTTTTCCAAAATATGATTAGGCAAAGCTGCTCCTTTAAGTCTAATTACTTTCCTGAAGAAGCAATCTTGACAGCTTGAACCCATGTCCAAATAGCTTTCCCTCTTCTCTCTCTCCCTGTTGCTGCCTCCATTTCCAAAACTACTAAAAAGCTTTGTTCCAGCAAGCACTAAAAAGACATTTGACAAAAAAATGTCATTGGTTGATGCCAGCAAAACTTATACGTACTTCCCAGAGAGCACACTGCCCCACAATATTTAACAGTGTGAACATCCATATTTTTGCGCATCATTCCGGTATAAATCTCATTGAACTCATATGCAGGAGTAAAAGCTACCAAGTTTATGGCTTCTCACTTTCCACTCCATGAACACAGTCTGTAGGGCTGGCAACTACTTTTGGAGAAGTGGGCAGTCAGTTGTATCTCAGTCGGTACAACCTGAGACCTACTCTTTCGCTATAATGCTTTTTTCTAGTGTGCTACCAAGCCCATCCCCTTAACAAAAACCTATCGCAGCTTCAGATTTTTCCTTACCAGCCAAATTTATCATCTGGTTCACAGCCTTAAATCAACCTTGCTCAAACATAAGTCAAAATCTGTTCTCCATAGGTCAGGACAGCGACCTGACTTTTACTCTCTCAGCTTTTACTCTCCTCCCTCCCCTCAGAACCCTGTACTCGACCATCTCGTGGTCACTGCAGCCAAGGCTGTCTCTGACCTCCACATTTCCAACCAGGTATGGTCAACATTTAAAAACACAATGTACGGTACTGGGATGCGATACCATTTCACAACCAGTTTCATCCGAAATGTGGAACAGACAACACCTTGGAAGACATTACAGAGCAATACCGAAAACGAAACTGCAGGATTTTTAATTGCTACTGAAAAGAAAAAGAAACAAAGACCAGCAAGAAGGTCAATACCGACAACTTGTCTTCACAGATGGGTAATGTAAACTTATGGGCAAAAAATCCAAGCAAAATCTGATGAGAATCTACACTGATTTCAGAACAATGCAAGAAACTGTAAGGGGAGAAACACTGGTAAAGAAAATAAGACAGTACAGAACAAAAGGAAAACATCACTCCCTCAAAAAATACCAAAATCCACTCAATGAGGATAGCAATTTCTACTTTGACCATAAACATCAACAAGAGTTCATGTTACAATATATTAAATACTGTCCTTTAAATAAAACTCAAATTAAAATAGCAAGGCACAGAATTAGAGAGACCACATGAAACAGTATTTTTCTAACATCCACTTTGAGTCCGGTGATTTCTTACATAACAAAAGGGTACAAGTTTCAGAAATTCTGCTTTGTAAAATCTCTTTTCAACAAGGCTGTATAACTTCTGATCAACATATCAATCTGTAATTTGGTTTGACTGGAAACCAAGAAATGGTGGTACTACGATGGAGGCATTAGACAATTCTTCCCTCACACTTCTATCGCATGATGTGGCATTTATGAAGCACACAAGTTCACAAAGCCAAACAATACATACAAAACAAAACACCTACGGTTAACAAAATCAGTACCAACAAAAATGCAAAATGAAGCAGAAATTATGATTACTAAAAGCAAGTACACAGAGCATATAAAGGTATTGAAGTAAAATATTAGGATCTGCAAGCTCGCAACAATTTACAAGACAACTGCTACCTTGAAGAACCTTAAACGTACGTAAGTCATTTTTTATTTTCCTTAAGGCATTTGCAACTGTAAAGCTGATAATACAAAATTAATTACCAGAAATTGTTCTAAATTAGAGAGCTAAAAGGCCAATCATTAATCTTCACCATCATTTGATGGTTAATCCATAGCTGTCTGCAACGCTTGGAATGCATCTCTACGCACTACCAGTTGAAGACACTTGTGAGCTAATAACTGCAACATTTGCCTCTGCCATTAATTTTAACTTAATTTGACATCCAGCATTTACTAATTGCCAAGGAAAAAAATTAGCATGCAGGAATGAGAAAGGGTAAGATGATTGACATTTGCATTAAAGAACATAGTTAAATTATTTTAACTATATGTTAAGATTTTGGCCTTTTTTCCATTTTCAGGGGGGCAATTTCATAGAGTAAAGAGAGGAAGGGAATATCCTGCCAGACAGGTCAGACAATTAAATACATTGCTGTTTCCTTATCGAGTCTGCTCAGTGCAAACTAGCTCCCGTGCTGGTTTAAATAAACTCTTGATAATAAATGAATAAACTCTTCATAATTCCAAAGAGCATCACAACTTTTTAAATCTTAACTAGGATTTTATTGACCTGCTTTTTCCACTTCTCCTCTACTAACACTAACTGTTCAAAAGTGTAATCCAACCTCCAAACACAAACAGGCCTGTTTAGACAGGAGACACCACTATCAGAGATATCAAAACTAATTTTCCATGCAGCAACGTAAAAGATACAAAGGTACTGTGTGCACCACACACTGAGTTACAGTCGGCAACCCACTGACCTGAGGAATCTTTGGGCTGTTTCTGAGTTCAGAAAGGTTCACAGAAGAAAGCTAAGAAAAACAAGTTAAAATACACTTTGCAGGACACTACATATGAGAGGTTTCTAGGACTCTAAACCAGAAACACATTCACTGACATACAAGGTGGAAGGAAACCACTGTGCCAAGATGGTTTCATGTTCCTGTATCTTGCATTTTCACCTAAGTAGCAATACTTCTGCCTTTTTTTTCCCTCATCTTGAGAAAACAAATAATTTCTAGAATAAGAAAGCAAGTACTAGCTAATATAATTCATAAAAGCCTTTGCTTATCTGAGGGAGAATTTTACATATGTTGGCAGCATTTTATCTTCAAATCAAGTCAAGGTATAGCTTACTGTTACATCATCATACAGCAATAAATTCAAACTGCATACCAAACACGTATTAGTTAATTTTCACTTAGGAAACAATTGCTTTTAATGAGTTTAAATTGCAAGACATGAGCACACACAATCGTCTCAAGGTATGTATTTCCTCACCACCTCAATCTCAGTTCAGTGGACTGTCAAATCCTACATTGTGCACATTTGATATGTAGCTATTAACAAAAATATTCTGTAACTTAATTCAGCGTTTATCACCCCATTGTTGCAATGCCCAGCGACAGGTCTTATGCACTGCTCACTTCTGCCATCCTTTTCCAGGATCTCCCTATATTGTTGGCAGCCCTGCAGCAAAGACTCCACATCCACTATTTCAAATAACAGCCTAGAGACCTAATTCAGGCCCCACAATCTGAACAGAGGCAGCTGCAAGGATGGAAGAGGATTGCTCCAAATTGCAAAAACAGCAAGGAAAACCACTAACAATTCTTGAGGCTGCAGACACAGGTCCCCTCTTCCAGTGATTTTAATACCAAGTCATACAGATGTGAATCTTCTCTCTCCTCAAGTCTTCTTTACTTAAGAAGACTATTTCAGAGCTACTTGCCTCTTTATGCACCAGCTCTCTCCACTGCAAATGTTTCTGTAATTATTCTTTTTGAGAGCTCTGGCACTTAGTAGCAAATCTCGATTATACTCTTCTTTTAAGGCTTCTCTGCAGCTTTATAAAGCTTTTTGCCTGCTTTATAAATTCTCAGTTTACCTTGCTCCCTTCTATTCTATCCCCATCTATTTCAGTTTGAATTAGTCAAATGCTAGCATCCTGCAGCTTTATTCATGACACTGCACTCCCTCAAACCCAGTGAATGATGAGCTAGAGGAGCTCCCCATTAACCATACACACTGGGCAAGAGCCCTTCACTGGTACACATCTCTGCCTGCTGAACAACGAAAATACTTCCTTCTCCCTGGGGCCATTGGTTAGAAAAGGCTTCCCACACACCTACTACAAAAGAAGCTGTAACAAGGAAACACCTTGGAAAGGTGAGGGTCTCCATCATCACAATACATCTTGGAGGGTGCACAGCTCTAAAGGAGGCTGCACATTCCACTCTCCAAGCTCCTTCTGCTGCCCATAACTCAGGTGACACCCTGAGAATCATTTCTATGTAGAATAAGTAATATTTATTAAAAATAACTATTTACACCATTCAAATGAACGTAGTATTTAATAATTTCAAGGGTACTCCCAGCTTTGCTTCATTGACATGTTGGGCATGGCACAAGTGAAAATCAAAAACCTGCAGTGGGTACAGTGACCATCAGGGCCAGGTAACTCTGCTTCCCCTCAGGGCAACGCAGACACACTTTTCAGAAGACTGAAGAACACCTGAAGCCTTCAAAATTCCCTGGAGCTGAAGATCTCCGCTGTGGGAAACTCTTCTGCCCTCATGACAGAGATAAAAAACAGACAAAACCATCCTAAGCAACCCCTGAGTGCCAGCGGGATTTGGACTCCAGATTCCGATGGCCTCTTACCTTCTAAAACTACTGAGCCAAGTTCACTTCTCTGCAAATTAGTTTTTTAATTACCACCATATATTAACTCCACCACCACCCAATCTTTGCAGCTTTTGACAGTTTTCCCTCATCAGACAGTGATGAAAACCTGGCAAACATAGCACACATAAATGCTCTGGGTTTTTTTTCCTGCCCTCTTAAATTAAACGAGGGGGGCACAAGAGAATATTAATGAATACTTGTATGAAACACAGTGTTTAATACAAGTGTACTTCTTTAGACTGAAAACTGAAAATTAGTTAGAAATACACTGTACACTAAAGTCGCACTACTAATATTTCAAGATTATACTTTTCCTTCAGATCAATGAATAAAATTTTTCCACTTAAACAGCAACAGAACTGCAGCTTACACGTATTAACATCTCTGAGTCTTACTCACTGAAAATTTCTCGAGCTACTAAAAACTAAAAATAAAAACCACTCTTCACCTGAATATATTTTCTTTAACAGAAAGGTAACATGAATCAACTTTTAAGTAGTAAAATATATTTAAGGGCCTGAAATAAGCAGATGTTAGTCTTCCCAGTAGTTTAAAACATTCAGGAGCGTACTATACTGTGTATATAATAATATTCTTTTAAAACTTGGGGAAGCTGAAAGGTTAAAAAGGGAAGTTGTCCACCATTCTTTATGAGTTTCCTATTATTAACCCCCAAATCATTGGTCTTTTGTAAAAAGTAACAGGACTAGACAGATCTAAAATCTAAGGCCTAGTTAGCATGGTTGCAATGTTTGAAAAACGGAAATTCTTAGATGCTTTCAGAAATTCAACACTGGCCAGTCAGAACAAACTGGAGTTGTGATTTAATTTTTCCATTAATATTTTCATTGAACTAGAAGCAACAGATTAAACACCTTTGTATACAATGGTTTAATACCTGGAAAGCATCAAAAAACAATACGGAAATGAACAAAATACAGGCGTAATACTAAGAAATTTGGCTTTAAAAAGCTTGCACACACCTACACACCTTCTAAATTCTGAGTGCAAGGAAGCCAATGCAGTGCAATTATGCTGGAAAAGCCACTGCTGCTGCTTATAAAACGCTGTGCAGCTGTTGGAGGAGAGGGTTACAGTGACAAACAGCTTCCCTGCTACCAAGGTGGCAGGAAATCTATCAAACTGGACAATAAAATTGCAATTGAGTTTCTTTGGCTTTTTATAGCAGCTGCATGTATCTTGATGTGTAGCTCTGCAAAACCCATCCAATTCTGTAACACTGGTCCTTTATGTACTAGTTCTTTATCATAGAATGGTGTTATAAATTAGTGGCACGAACGGCACAGAGGGTTGTAAAAAGGAAAAATAAGCAGTAACCCAATACAATTAGAGATGAAATAGGAAAAACCCAAATTGGTTATTCTCTTAGCAACGTTAAGGAAATATTTTTGTTCCCATAATTCCCACATTACTCTGAAATCATGCTAGAAATCAAAAACATCTGAGATGCACTTAGCATCGAACAATTTGCCCACTGAATCATGCCTACACCAGGTTATGTGTGAATCTCTATGAATCTCAATAGTGGTATAACAGGACACAAGACTATTTAAAGTAAGTAAAATTAACAGGATTAAAAGATCACTATAATTATCTGTTTATAAGGACATTTTCAAGAGCTTTTTTTGTAATTTATCCTAATTTATGTTTACATAATTAACAGGCAGCTCTGAAGTATTATCTAGTTTTATATAGCTAGTCGCATGAATTGTATGTATTACTTACAAAAAAGTTCAAATGGAAAGTGCACAAAAAAGGTGAAATTTTAAAATCTTGATAATGGCATCATCATTCATATCAATATTGGCAAGTTAGTTTCTGGCTGCTTTTACTGTTTAAACATTCTCATTTAGGCTTCTGGAACTAGTATTAGTGCTGACATCCAAACAAAATGAACTCCTTTATGAGTCCTTCAATATTCCACCACCACCACACTCTGCCCCCACTAAAAAACTTCCAACCTCGCCATCATTCACCTTCTTCTGAAATGGGCTGGAAGAACAGACAGATCTTATATATTGACCAGAAAGTCAACAAAGTTAAAAACAGACTTGGGAAAACTTACAGTGAATTACTCCCACAACCAAGGACACCTCCCTATGGCAGCATGCCAGGAACCAAAAATGACAAACACAGAATGAAGCAGGTCATCTTCTCATTCACCATGGCATCCCACAAAAACATACAGCCTTTCAAATACAAATAAATAAACCAAACCCACATTATCTATATCTATCTATTTTTTGGTCTTTTCTAAAACTGAGGGGTTTTCTTCTTGACATTTGGCCATGGCATCACAATAAAATCTTGAGTTTTTTCTCTAGGAACTCTAGATCATTGATTAGCCACATTAAGTCACTGAAGAGAATGACCAAAAATCCATATAACCTTTTTGACATAGATGCTGTTTAAACGAGATTTCCGACATTACATTATCTTACAAAAGGAGTCTAAGAATAGAACTACAGATTATAAGATAATGTGCTAGCTAATTTCTAAATTCAAGACTCCAAAGCTCTGTGTAAGACTTAGAAAGGTGGTCTTCCTTCGTTCACCTCTCCATCTTTCTCCAGCAACAGTTCCCAGCGAAATCCTACAATCACACAAATGCTAAAGTACATCAGTTTTATATAAAAGTACATTAGGGATCTTTACTCTGGCTACAGCTTGCCATTGTACAATTCACCCATGCCCTCTGCATCTTGGCAAAAAGAAGAAACTGGTTTTTGAAGACTGCAGACCCGACAAAAGAGAGTATTAAGAATGGTCCAACACCTAAAATGTGATCTCTGTAAGGGTTAAAATGCGGCCCTGCACGCTTTGCACCAGAATTCCACTAGCTAAGAGACTGTTTAATAAAGTTATTTCACCCACTTTTATTACATGGATTTCTACAATTGTCTCCCCATAGCCCAAGAACCCACCATTGACCTCCGAATGCAATAAATAGAGCTGCAAAATAACGAGGTTCTTGCTGTCTGCACAGACTGACTCTTTTTAAGAAAAAAATTCATTCAAAATCCAAGACCTCAGAAATGCCAACAATTCCTTAGTATCATAAAGCAATCTTTAGGATTCACAGATATCCTTTTCATACTGCTAAGTTGCACACATTTAGAAATAGGTAATTTATAATTGAATTCATTATAAGCAAATATTCTGATATCCAGAATAATTCTGAGGCCCACATTGGCCTCACTCTTTTGTTCAGAATAAGGCAGTATAAAATGCCTTTTGTACTACTGTGCCTTATTTAGGGAACCACTAACAACTTTTATGATGTAACCCTGGTTGTAACAACAACAAAATTCAGACAGAACAATAACAGTATAACAGTCTCATTCAAACTGCAAGGATTTGCACTCTCACCCCATATTCCACGACAGTTTAACAGCTGAAGCATCTGCCTTAACTTGGATTTCTTTGCTTTTTACTCATTTGTTTTACAGCCTTCTGATGTTACTAAAAGGTATTTTTGTTGATGAATAGCTACGGTGCGCCACCTTGTGTTCCTGCTGTTACTAAAAAGGACCAGCACCAAAATTTTTCAGAAATGCTCCTGAAAATTGATTAATCTCACCTTTGAATGTGTGATTGACAGTGTATCCACCCACACACGCCAGCCACCCCACTCATATTTTATTGCATGGTACAGCAAAATCCGAAATATGGTGTACACCATCTCAGTTATCTTCTGCTCCTCAGAAGTCTTTGGATTAAAACAACAAAGGGAAAGCATCCATTCCTGCCAGACAGAGCACTGCAACAAACTCCTGCAAAACAGGAGTTTGCTATTAGATCATATTTTAAAATACATCTTAGAAATACATAAGACAGCTAAGTCAAGAATTCAACACGCTTAAAAAAATTGCTACATGCAAGCTTCTCTAATTTTCCATACTGCAGATTTTGCTAGAGTAGAGAATTTGCTGAAACAGCAATGAAGCTGTATCTGCCTCATGAGTTTAATTTACTAGGAGACCTCGTTACTTATTTTGTATACTTGTGCATAGAGCAAGCCATCTTACCTCCTGTTTTCTCTGCTGTTATTAAACAGTTTAATCATATCCGAGAGAAAGGCTCGCCGGACCTCTAGAGTTTCTGGACACTGTGGAGAATTACGGATCAGGACTGCAATAACCTTCAAAATCTCTGTAAAACAGTTCATGAGTAACAAAATATTAGGACTAAGCACAGCATAAAACACAAGGCCCTCTTTCAACAGTGTTTGTACAAGAAAAGTGACACCACATAAAGAAGTTTTATACTGAGAAAAAGCACATCTCTATTGGAGAAGAAGGTTTAAGCAAAACAAATCCCTTCTTCCGATATGTCTCAAACCTAGTCACCCATCAGGGGGATTTGCAGGCGTCTACAGCTGAGGAAAACGGAATTCATCGAATTATCATGTTTAAGCAACACAAATATTACTGCATGACGATTGGTAAGCTATCAGAACCTGTCAGAACCGTTTCTACATGAGGTTCACATAAAAACAGCATCCTCTAGAAAATCAATATATGAGAAAAATGCACAGATTTTGCTCTACCTTAATAATACTGAATTTTCAAAGAATGTGACCAACTTCCAATTAAACTTCCCAGTTTCTGTTCTAAAAAACCTTCGCAATACAAAATCTTATCTCTTGTGATCACAACGTTTTCTGCATTTTTAGGAAATCAAAACTGAGGGTATATTGCACATTTTGAAGCCGTGGGGCAGTGATTGTTTGTGTTATTTTAAAAAAGTTAACTATGTAAATGAATTAGGGCGCAATTTGAACACGGTCACTGTGATAGTTTCAGTCCATCTTGTACAACTTCTTTAAAGAGAAATTCCTTATTTGATAATAGCAATAATCCAAAAAAAGGTACTCTAGAAGTCACTCTTCCTACTAGACCTACACAATTTCAGACTCAACTCAGTCTCCATATGGAATATACTGACCACAGCAGTGACTGCCAACTTCAAAAATCTTAGGAGAAAGCAACAAAAACATGATCACATCTCTTGCTTCATACAGATTTACCAGAAGGAAAATGGCATAATGCAACCAGATTTTTTTCCCCTGTACCTGCTTTGCTTTCCTTTCTCTTCCCCCACTTTCTACCTGAAGCAACCCCACAACTGCAACCTACATTTCATGACAAAGCAGCTACGAAAGTGGAAAACTTGTTATTTCTCCAGAAAAAAGTTAACTCCCAAAGATATCATAAGTCTATTGTATTATATACAGATCACATTAATAATGTACATAATTCAGAAAAGGAGATCAGTATTTTCTCTAAGTTCAAAAGACATCTAAAGTTTCGTATCAAGATATTTCTAATAAAGTAAGCTAACCAAAACAGTGAGCAGATACATTTCTCCTATTTTCCATTTAGCATTGTCATACTGAACGTAATTTAAGATGAAAGCTGTTTCCATATTTCAGGTAATTTAGTCTGACATCACTAAATTACGCATTCAGAATTTTGCTGAAACCGTAACATGTATTAAATCAAAGTATCCTGTGAATGCAAGTCTTGAAAAACCATTTCATAATGTGACTGCACAGCCAAAAAAAGTGAGTTATGAACTACATACACATTTAGACACATAAAATGTCTTTCAGAAAGCTATAGAGACATATTTTGCGTGTAACTCCAACTAAATACAAGTTATCTGTCTTTTAGAGTGAAAAAAAATGTAAAACTGAGATTAGAAGACTGGTAGATGTAATTAATAAGCTTTTTCATTGGTGGGGTTTTTTTAAAGCAGACTTTTCTTAAGGTAGCACTTAAAAATGTGTATCATTCTTACGAGGATTTTGTATCTTCACTGTTGAATCTGGGTCAGGATGTTGTTTATGGATTACTTGAGTGCAAATCTGTTCAGTCAGAATCTAGCAAGAAAGAAGAAGATGCCACATCACTGTACATGAAGACAGCATACCAAAAAATAGTTGCATACAGCACAATCGCAATCATTCTAAAAATCATCCCAAAAAATCCCCCTCACTAACTTTCTTGATAATTTATTTCATCCTGTTCCTAAAACTCTATAAACTACTTCATTTTTTTATTTCTCTCTTAAGTGCATACTGTTATTTAAAATACACTGCAAGATAAACGTGAATCTAACCAAAACAATCATCCTAAGGCAAGATCATTGCTATAACAAAATTCCACATATAATAGAGCATCTGCTTGAGACATACAGGTTACTCATTACCTAGAATTGTTCATAACAAGCATAACCAAGTTAAGCAGGCGGTAAATCCTAAGTAGTGAGCTTTTGGAGGGGAAAAAAAGCAGCTTCAGCTGCATCACACTAAGGTTTAATGTCATCTGGAACATATCAGCACAAATATGTAAGCAATTTTCTCACAATGTCTTACAAGTAATTAGAAAGATTGGATCCTAACTACAGTGTATTACTACCTCAAACAGGACATTGTATGTGGTCATGGTGAATAAGCTCGTCTGAAGCATCAGCCTTTCAGCCAACAAAGAGAACAATCCGTGTCCAAGCATGACTTCAGCTTTTCTCCTAAAATGGTAGAGAGAGACAAAATAAACTTATGCATTCAATTTGCTTTAGGGGAAAAAAATGTTTAAAACATGTGCCCTGAGAAATACAAAATCACTGGTAAGATATTTTTCTTGTTTGTTCCTTAAGTCTTTCACTTTTGGTGAAGGCAAAGGGGAAGTGTTCAGATTCTGAAAGGACACATCATTCCCTGAAGGCATCCACCTTTCTTCCATAAATGAGGTCCACTCACCCAGGGGCCCAAAAAGCTGAAACACAGCCTTGGGGATTTCTCGACAAACACTGAGGAAAGGACACTTTGGCCCTCATTTCACTCAACAATGCAACCATGGACAGCAATCTCAATAGTTGTCTACTATTACAGTCAACTCGAGACATATTAAACCTAGTTCTCAGTAACATGGGGTTCCATCTCACCAGTCTAATTCTTGCTGTTGATTTCACTGGAGAAGGGCCACTTTAAAAATCAGGAAGCCATACCGCAAATAACTATTCAATCAGCTTGATAAGGGAGTGATAATGCCTGGACACTAGCTGCCAGTAACAAGCAATTCCACCCTATCAAAAATATATTCATGACAAATAGACTGAGGGGTAGTTGAAGAAGAGTAGCTCCTATTCCGTGAAGACTATTTAGTGATTAACCTCCAATAAAGCTTTTCTCCCTTTACACACAAATGTACACAGCCAATAATTTTAGCACAAAATAATATATAGAATGTCCGTGTCACAACCTATCTTTATTCCTTCCTTTCCTGGGAGGTTTAGTTTTAAGACCCAAATCAGTACTTACTTTGGAGCAAGATGCTTTAAGAAATATCCCATCACCTTCAGAGCTTGCACCCTGATGCCTTCACTTTGTGATGCTAAAAGCTTGTAGACAACCCTAAGTGGAGAAAACATGTTGGTTTTCTGTCAGTGTGAAGAATAACAAATGCAGGCTTTTGGTCCTTGTAAACCTCCCATAAAAACTTAAGACATCTAGAAGTATTTATCAGTTACACCCAATTTCTTTCATCATTTACTTTTCAGACAGTCAAGTGCTTAGGGCCACATCACTAGCTGATTCTAGTTGGACTGTGGTTCGTAGTACTCAACAGATCTTTAAATCTGTGAAATATGATACATGGACTACTAAGCTCTCTTTGAAAAAAGAAAACGTGCATTTCCAAATGTTCCATGAAATCATATTGGAACAGAAGGCACAGTACTCATCCTTTACCAAAAATAAGTAGTGATAAAATTTTTCAAGACATTTGGATCACTTCACTAGGGGGAAGGAAAAAACCTACCACATTTAAACAATTCTGGAGAGTCTTTCCAAAAATATTCCATGTTACAACATGGCATTTTAGATCAGCAAGTTTTTTAAAGAGTTCAAAGGACTTCAAGTTTTTAGACCTTATCCACACAAAACTGAGCACTCATCACTAGTTATGTACCTTTATTTTTACATACCCAAAAACAATTCTCAGAACACCTAAACCTAAGACCAAAAAAAAAAAAAAAAAAAAAAAAAAAAAAAAAAAAACAGTTATTAAAAAAAAAAAAAAAAAAAAAAGAAAAAAAAAAAGAAAACAAAAAAAAAAGAAAACAGTTATGTATAACAAATAATTTATCCTGAATTGAGAATGCTGCAATTGAGAATTGAGAGTTTATCCTGAATTGAGAATGCTGCAACCACAGAAATGATAGAAGGAAACAAATAAGCAAACCTATGATGCACTGGCCATTCAAGCAATAGAACCCATTTCTCTGCTTTTCTTTACAGAAGACTATCAGGCTTACTTAATTGCATAAGGAAAAAGCATTTCCTGTTTTCTTTTTTTTTTCCACTAGATTGGTTACTTTAAAATTTTTAATTTTAAGAGAACTCCAAATATTTATAAAGCTTTGGAAAATTATTTTTAAATTTCAAGAATATCACGCCTTAATTGCAAAAAGTAGGCATATCAAGAAGCATACAAACAATCCATTAAGTGACTGGAGACAACACAGGAGCAAGGAGTGTAACAAATGGGACAGGAAAATGAAGTGATTTCTCACTGTGGACTCACTATTCATGCTGACTTGCTCATATACTTGTTAACAAAAAAGAAAGCACCTACTGCTAGTTGTTAAATAAAACCAAATGTACAGCATTGGAGACCCAACATGACATCCAAATACTTTATTATTTACAGTTTTTATTAGTTTCCCATACAGAATACATTACCATACAAATGAAATAAAATCTGATGAAAATGGGTAAAAAAAAAAAAAAATAATAAAAATCAGTCTAGCACTAAAAGGGGAAAAAACAATTACAAACACGTCTGAATGCAATCTCCTGAGAAAGGACAACTGGAAAAAATATATGTGTAAACAGGGGTTAACCAGTAGGTGCAACTAAATGTATGAAATGAGACTCTGCCTTTACACAGTGAGAGAATTACTACTCCCCATATCCTTCTAGGAATAGTTCTTACATTTGTTTGCCTGTACCAATTTTTTCCCCACTATGTTCAGGCAGCTTCCTTTTAAATTAGAAAAGTTCAATACTGCGACCACCCTCCGAGAGCCCCAAGACAAAATCAGAGCCATAACTTAACTCTTCTAGCAGATTTTCTATTTGTGCTAGTAGAATTTGCTACTTCCCCTAATTTTCTCTCACAATAGCATTAAACACTCATTTTCTGTTTGTTGGGGAAAAGATTGCAAACAATGAATAGCACGAAGTGCTACTCTTAAACAAATAAAAAGTTTTTCTGCAGAAGTCCCGCAGGAAAAAAAAAAAAGAAGAAAGAAAACTAACAAGGATCAGAAAACATTTGAATCAATTTTTGTCCACCCCCTTCCAGTTCTAAAACATCTGTAAGAATGGGGGGCTGAACACTGAGCACCAGTAGATGAAGACATCAATGCACAGACTGAAACGGATCACTCCCTGTTTAAGTGTGACTGACAGCTTGGAAACATTAAAAAAACCACCTCATTAATAATAAATCCAACAGCACCTCTTGTCAAAATGAACACCTGGACCCAAAAATCTGCCAAGATGAGGAGTCTAAAATTGCAACACACACACTGACGAGAACCTTTCAGATTTCATGGCAATTCTTGCAAGCAACAGTATGGTCAAAACACTACTTCCTTTTTCCCACTCAGAAAATTCAAACTTACTGTAATCCATTCCTTTGATCAAATGCAGGGATCATAGAACCAGGATGCTCTGACATCAGAGCAACCAGCAACTGCAAGACATCCATTAGATTGTCATCCTGTTGAATAAAAGTTACAAATTTGAATTCACAACACGTACACTAGAACATTGTTTTGGCTAAAAGAACCACTAAAGAATATTTTAAAAGTATGTGGAGATTAATAATAAACTAAGGACCAAATCATTTCGGCCAGGATCAAAAGAACTATAGCTCTAAAAGGCAAGTGCAGGAGAAAAGATTACAAAAAACATACTTAATTTTTTAGGGTGGCAAGTGCTAAATCAGTGTCTGGGATGTAAGGATTTGACAGGCAATGGATATTCAGACTATGTTACTTCCTTCCACACACGACCTCCTCTGTTTGCATGTGTATTTCCCAATCCTCTCCTGCACAGGAGCTACAAATAAACTGCTGCACATTTTCTGGGGCACCGGGTGGTTTAATGAGAAGTTTCTACTCAGAAATGTTCAAATCATGAGAAAAAATACTACCACCTGCCACAGACAATATTTAAAATGGGTGATTCAAGCTGCTCAGTAAAGTTTTCCATACTTTTAGCCTAAAGCACTCTAAGCTACAGTTCATTAATTTGTTCCAAGTTCACTGCAACTAAAAATAAGCTAAGAAATAACAAAATGCAACTGTCTTTATGCATACTTCGTAGCATTAAAATGGAAGTTTATTTTTTTTAAAAAAAAGTCCACAAATAAAACATTGTCCAACACTTTTGAACAAATACTCTGATTCTTCACTCTAGAGTATTTTGAACAAATACTCTATTAGAAAATCAGTTTTACATCCGCCTGAACAACTCTGTTCACCTGATGATATTATCAGCTGACATTACAGATGCTATCACTGATCAGTGAGCCTTATGAGAAGGCTAAATTTTACTATTTTTTGTTGCTGTTTTTCCTGAATTCACAGTTAGATTGTGGGATTCAGCATTCATGGATCTTTTACACTTGAGCATGCAAACTGCTAAGATATTTAAAACACCATATCCTCATCTGAAGGCTACACAAAGCTTCTGCTATTTTAGTTCACTCTTAGGTATTACCAAGAGTCTTATTTTTCACTTCCCCACATAAAGTAGAATTGCTTGACAATGATACCACCAAGTAGTAGTAACCAGCACAGAGAATAAAAGGAAAATATAGGTGTAAGCAAAATTTAAAAAAACCCAAAACTATACTGCTTGAAACGAAGTTCAATTAATTCCTTATTTTACCCATTTCAAGCACCCTTACAGAGATGAGATCAGTTAGATTTATGTTCCCATTTCCCTTGTCTTTGATGTTGCATCTGGCATAAAGTGCCTTTTCCTGGTGCTAAAATATGAAGATGCAGATGTATCAGTGGTAACCAACGTTTTCTCCCAATTAAGTTTATATGCTTCTCTTAGATGCCATTAACATACATCTTTATTTTTTTAATGTATGTTTTCAATTTTATTGCTTTATTTAAGAAGCAAAATAAAAAGGAGAGGAGAAACAAAACAAGAAATACTACTTAGGCAGCCTAAAACAAGGTTTTGACTTTTTTTAAAGTCAGTCTCACCATCTGTTTTTCTGCTTGGTAAATTGGTTTGTAGAACAACATAAGAAACCATTTTGACTTACTGGCTTAATGAACTTCAATCTAACACTGAACATAGTGCTTAAATCACTGCTAGAATATTGGCATATCAGCACACTACTCTAAAGAATTGGACAATGTTTCTTACTTCCTCTGCAGAGCCATCTTGTGGCATAAAGGAGACTATATTTGAAATTATTCAAACATTTGGTGGTCACAAACAGTGCTAGTATACCACTCCTCACAAACACATCCCCCAAATTAAAAATTACCTCATGTATAGTAAGCAGGTAATTGAGGATAGCCTGCAATTCATCTTCTTTTATTCCATAGTCCTTTCAAAACAAACAGGTTTTAAGTATCATCTTTCAAGTACAAAAGTGCCGTTTCCAAAAAAAGCATTATTACAAGAAATATTTATATAACAGAGCAAGTACCACACAACAAATTTGCTTTCACTTGATACTGTAATAGCTTCATAGTTGCAAGGCAGCTTCTCCCTGCCCCCAAAAGCATCCGCTGAATGCCATGAAAGTGTTTTAAGGCAATTTCAACACAAGCATAAAAACAAGATAAATAGCAATATAGTATATGAAATAGTTAGAGTAATACATGTTAATGGATACAGCCAATTTGAACTGAGAGCTTCCTGTTAATAGAAAAATTAAATTGAGGTAGCATAAAGGACTCAAAAGCAGATCTGGAAGTTTAATTATAAGCCTCTTAGCTATACCCATATCTATGTTTGCTTCTTATTTTCCACTAGAGAAGCCCATCTTTGGTTGCTATCAAGTTTGAAGAAATCTCAATCAGTTATGGCATCTATGTCAGTAATGTGCCTCGAGGTACTTTTTGTGAAAATAAAATAAAAACCAACAGTTTCTAAGAGCAGGATGAGGGTAGGCCAAAGCAGGCTTCTCCACTTCTAACACTTTTATTTTTTAAAGCAAGTCTTTCATTTCCCAAAAGGATTTTGCACCACTATGTATGAACAGAAGACTTGCCTCAGGATCAGCCTCAACCTTTTATGATGGACATGTTGAGCTGGTTTTGGTTGGGGTAGAATTTCCTCACAGGAGCCAGTACATAGCTATGGTTTGGATTTATGAGGGAAACAGTGTTGATAACATAGAGATGTTTTTGTTATTGCTGAGCACGGCTTACACAGAGCCAGGGCCTTTTCTGCTTTTTGTACCAGCCAGGCTGGTGAGGAAGTTGGGGGTGCCTGGAAGGTTGGGAGGAGACACAGCCCAGACAGATGACCTCAACTGACCAAAGGGATATTCCAGACCATGTGACGTCATGGTCAGGATATAAAGTGAGGGGAAGAAGGAGGAAGGTGGAAACACTTGGACAGGTGGCATTTGTCCTCCCAAGTCACTGTTATGAGGCCCTGCTCTCCTGGAGAAGGCCGAACACCTGCCTGCCCATGCGAAGCAGGGAATGAGCTCCTTGTTTTGCTTTCCTTGTGCGTGTGGCTTTTGCTTTCCCTATCGAACTGCCTTTATCTCAACTCACAACAAGCTTTTGCTCCTATGACTCTCTCCCTGATCCCACTGCTGGGGGAGTGAGCAAGTGGCTGTGTGGTACTCTGTTGCTGGCTGAGGTTAAACCATGACAAACCTGGTGAAACTCTACCCAAAACTGTCCAAGTTATAAATCTCTGACAGAACTTTGGAAAAAAAAGTAGTAAGAATGAATCTAACACTTAATGAAAGTCTTCTTAGAGTTTGGTAGCTAAAATGTCCCTGATACTTCAACTGCAGAATATCCAACTTAAAGAAAGAGTTAAAGAGTCAAGGGCAGAGCTTTTCTGGTAGTTATTGCTCCATTAGCAACATAGGGGAAGAGTGGAAAAGGGAGGTAGATTCAAAGACAAGAAAAGTCAGCCCACAGAAGGGAGAAAAGAGAGATCAAAACTTATGATAGGAAAGGGTCATGAAGAGCCTATGAGCAGTGCTGAATTCCAATATTCCTCTAATGTCCAAGAAACAGTTGTGAAACTTATTGATGGTCTTTCTTATCCTCCTCTGTCTCACTGATCCATAGCATACGATAGCAAATGTTTCTCTTTAGTCTTTAAGCACTTAGGATGTAGCTGATACTGTTCATGTTAAAAAAAAAAAAACAGAACAAGAAATTAAATACTTATTTCCCCAATAGTAAACAATTCTAAGCTAATAACAGCTCCACTTCTGATAAAAACAGCTGAAAAGGGGAAAAAAAATGCATCTTTAGCAGTGCTTTCCGTGGCAAGAAGCACAACAAAAAGAAGCACCTAACAGAGCTTTTCTGTTTATTCACTATCACAACATTCAACATGTTTAAAGCATGTTAGGCACTTCTTTATGAAAGGAAACTTAAATATCCTACCATAATTTAAAGTTATCCTACCTTCATCACTAGCTGTTTAATGAACATCAACAAAAATGCTCGCAGGGATAAAATCTCCTTTTGAGTAGGCCGTGGACCATCTACAAAAGAAAAGAAGACACATAAAATACAAGTTAACAGTTGTTACTAGCATAGACTGCATTTTCACAAGAAGAAAAATAAAAGGCTTTTTCTGGTGAAGAAGGCACAAATCTAAGTCTCCCTTTCCTCTGTTGCAGACCACAAAACAGTACTATGTTTTATCATTTTTTGTAAGCAAAATACCTATCAGTGAAGTTCCACTAAGGCTTGTATTAAATAGTTCCCTAAACCCCTCTAAATTCTGATGATTTTACCACTTCCTTGCAGTGCTATGAACTAACTTCATGTAAGGAATAAGACTGATATGAGAACTTTATGTCAGAATTTCCAGATTTTAAATTTTTGCAGTTTACAGTTCTTTTTAAAGTTCTGCTAAAGCTCAAAGGAAGAGCTACATGCCATTATTATACACCGGCTAAATACACAAAAATCAATCTTACAATGCTATGTATAAAGAGTACCTCGAAAGACATAACTTAATTTGTTAACTCAAAGTCAAAAGGACTGGCTTCTGCCATCCTTGTGTAATGCAGACTTTCAATGAAACGTTTTAAATACTCAAACACTCAGTAGCTCCCAGGAGAGGCAAGGTTAAAAAAACAGGTGCAACCAAGTGTCAAAGTCAAGTAAAAGCTTTGGTACAGAAAGCAAATGAACTGTTGCAAATACATTTTGGGGGATAGTTTTTACATTTGCCTGAAGGGTCACAGTTCTTATGATCGTAATCATCACAGAAAAGCAAACCATCTAGAGAATGGAAGTGATCATATGAGTCTGGTTTTATAAAGCATAGGCCCACAGGCATACCTGGTTTAAGAACAGTTATTTCCAGTATAAACCAGCCTAGTCAAAAAAAGCCATTAAACTGCATTACTAAGACTATCCCACTCATCCACTTGCCTCAGGCTCAACAAATGAGTTAAGAAACCAAGTAAATCCATGTCTTCACTAAGAAGAAAGGAAAAAACACACATACTTTGCTTCTTAAAGGATGAAAAATACTACAAAACAATCTTTACAGCCCTCTAACAGGAAGGGCTGGTCATTTTGAGAAGTTGGTGGCAGGAAGTCAGACACATCTAGGGAGCACTCACTCCTAGTACATCTAGCTCTCTTCCATCACCTGCTTCTCTCTCTGAAATTCCACAACCTTTTGCTGCAGAGACAGACCATATTCCCAGGCACAGCTCTACAATTCCAACATCCTACCATTTCTCCGACCACTTCTGTCTAGCATCAGTTCACACAGGTGTCTGATGACAGAGGCTACGACTTCTAAAGCAAGTTTCCTTTAAGTTGTGAAAAAAATCTTTCAAGGACAAAAGCCTCACTGTTTACACTGTTACAGGGAACCCACCCCACTGAAGGGTAGTTATTTCTGAAGAACTGATGGTTCTATTCTAAACATTGTATACGAAAGTTTTTTAAAACAAACATCAGATTGTGAGAGTAAAAATCAATATATATGTACATACCTATGCCCTTGGGAGTTATCCCACTGCGATCCTGAGGGTTCACCACCCAGTAATAATACTTGAGAGTGTGCATGACCAAAAGGACTGTCCCAACCCGCCGGATTGCTCCATAAATGTTAACAGTGGCAATGAATTCGGTAGACAGGTAAGTGTACAGGGTCAGCTGAACCTACAACACCCAGTCAGGAAAACAAAAATCATCACACCTGAACTGCAGCACGTCAGACAACTGAGTTCTTATATTTCATCTATCAAAATATCTTAAAGACATAGATTTTCTCTGCATAGCTTAGTCTTACAACCTCCACAAACCGATGAAAAATTCCATTATATTTCTGAAACTGTACAATGCTGGTAAGAAGGTTTCAGCTGGCAAGTATTGATCAAAGTTGTTCGCTCTCAGAGAACAGAGATTCACCAAAACAAAAATACTCACTGTCAATCTATATTAAGACTTCAAATCTAATACCCGAGATAATTTCCTCTTTGAAAATTGCTGAGTTTTTGCCAACTAACCCATCCAAACTTCCTTCTCAGTCTGGGTGAAAAGTCACAACTCTGTTCTGCAGAACACTGCAGGTTTCCCAACTTCCAGAAAACCTTGGGAGTCTGCAAAACTTGACAACTATACGCAGCAAAGCAGAGCCTGAAAACAATTCCTGGATGATTTTTGTTGTGTAGCCAGAACCTGTAACTCTTTGGAGTAAAGGCTTAGTTTCAACACTCTCAAATCAATATACCATAAGATACCTTATTGATAAGAAAAAGCAATTTTACCTGTGCTGGGATATGAATCCATATTGCAGGATTCAGGAGAACATGATCACACAGCTGCTTCAGCAGGGGCACCCCATTGTGTAAGTTGCTCAGGTATTTCGAGAAGGCAAGGCAAAGTTCTAGCACAGCTCTAGTAACGTGGGCTTTGGAAGACTGCAAAAGAAGATCTGCTTAAGGAGAGCCCTGCAACACTCTAGGAAAAGTATTTCTCTCAAAAAATTCAATATTAATGTAAGACATGAAGAAAGATTTACTTTACCTTTTCTAGGCTGTATCCTATCACAAGGAAGCCTTTACAGGAAAGCATCTGTTCTTGCATAGCAATAGAGTTCTTCAACAACTCCATGATGAATGCCAGTAAAGTAGAACTGGAAAACATGGTTTAGTAAACAAAAACGTGTTAAAGGGTTACAACAAGACAAAGTATTTCCCAGTTAACACTTCCACCCCAGAGATACATGTTACGTAAATGTTCAAATCAAAACTTTCAAAACAAAAAGCAGGACCAAATTTTGAAAGCTTGCTTCAAAAAACTTCTTGATTTTGTTAATGCTTTTCTAACTTGAAATTCTGGATTCTGAGATAACCATACAAAAGCAAAATCCTTCTGAATTCTTGCAAAAAGGCAACAGTTAAGTTGTACTTCTCTCTGCTTCATGTTTCCCTTACGAACTTCTGCAAAGTCAGTAACAATGGCCATTCTGCTTCTTATGCTATCAGATGAGCAGATATTTCTCAAGACACAGTTTTGCTGTTGTGCTGCTGCCAGAGGGAATATTCCTCTCAAGGCACTAGTGTCCATGGATCAAGACTTTAACCACTTGAAAACCCCTGTATTGCTGAGCCAGTTTGTAAATTAATCAAATCCCTGACTTATCACATAGATGCCCAAGTCTGAGCCAGCTCAGGAGACAGCCAGGCACAAACAGATGGGCTGAAGGAATATTGTGACTATCCCTTCTAAGCAACAATATGGATACAGACCATCTTTAAACAGTCATGAAACCACAAACACAATGAAACAGAGCAAATTACACCAGAATTCTGAAAAGCAAACCCTTTGTTTTTACTGCTGCCCTTTAACTTAGGAGCTCCACCAGCTTCTGTGTCTGGGTATTCAGAAGTTGGATGGAGTTGAAACAGAGCTCAAACCAGTGAAAAAGCCTAGCAGCAACACTAAGTAACGGTATCTTCCAAAAACCTGAAGGTTAAGAAAAATTAAACATTCCAAGGAATGACTTCATGTAGCTGAAAAATTCATCTTTTCTGGAGTTTCTCTTGAAGCCTTCCCCAGTGAATTCTCTCTATGACAGGAATACGCTCAAGAGAATTATCCATAATTCTGCTACAAAAAAAAAAAAACCTGTCAAGTATAAAATATGTGTACATTTTGATTCTCTGTGAGCTTTCACAGAACATTTGGTGCAAACAAGTACATCACTTCGAGGTCCTGCCTGTACCATTTTTGTTGTAAGATATAATTTATTGTTGCACAAAACAATGCAAACTACTCTGCCATTTGATAAAGCAACAGGTAATTTCCTTTACTTTAAAGGAACAAAGCCCAGGACACGGTAAGTACATGCACTCACCAAACAGTTGTGTCAATGTGGTCTGAGGAATATTGCCTATAGTCCAACTGTGCGAAGAGAGGGAAAAGCACCTGTACTCCTCCAATGGAGTGGAGGGCACTCTGGATAGAGTGCGTCAAGACTGCTTTCACATCCTGACAAAGAAGAAACAAGAAGTATTGAAACCTCTTTCAGAAACTGATAAAAAGTTCGTTAAAAATAGCTTTGAATTTCTTCAATATAAATACTGTGTTATTACCAAACAAAAAGAAACAGCAAGAAGAACGAACTGGCTGCCACAGTCACACTAAATGCCCGGTACACCTGACCTACCACTTTAGATACAGATACTTTTAGATACAGATCTACAGCATAGATCCTCAGGTGAACATACAGGAGGTGACACTCAAAGCACAGGGAAGAAAAGGATTTCATACCAACAGGGCAAAGGATGGGAGATAAGGAACATCCGTAGGGGAGTGAACACGTCAGAAGTGAGGAAGAAGGATTTTTTTTCAAAGCTAACACAGTCTTCGCATTTATTCATAGAATAAACTTTTTTATTGGATTCTTGTGCATCCTCTTTAGTTCAAGGAACAAGGGCAGGGCCAACCCAAAAAAACCCAACCTATAAGCAATTCCATATCTTATCCAAATCTCTATAAAACTGGATTTTAGGTTCTCAAACGGATATCATTTGTATCCTCCAAATCTATGAAAATGTTGATTTACCTGCAGCATGAGGGCATGTGGTGAATGAACAAAAATAGAAGGGTTATCCTTAGGGGATGACTCTAGACACAGCTGTGCATCTGTAGCCCTTGGATTGTACATAAAAGCAATAGCACTGGAGAGTTTGCCATCATATAGCAACAATTTGTGATGTTCATCGAGGAAGAGATCACTTTCTGCCTTGAACTTGAACGTTCCCTGGATTGGGAAGCACGGTTGAGGAAGGAAAGGAGAAAAAAATTAGAGTAAGCACACTGAATATACAGTTCAGAACAACTATTGCAAAAAATGATTAAAACATTGCTTCTTTGATTGAGCCATAAAAGGCCATAAAGAAAGGTTCTAATAAGAACCAAAGATTCATACGACTCAGAGTCAATTTTACGGAATTAAAATGGCAACATTTTTTTGGCCCCTGAAGAGTGTCATTGCCAAGATGGTGGCTAATGTAAAAGAACCACATCAGCCTGGAAACAGAAGGGCTGTCAGCAATGTTCACTCAGAAGGAACTAATAATTGAGGAGCAGATAGAAAAGGAACCATCTTTTTAGCATATGTTTGTACAGCTGCTGGGGAATACCAGCCTTCAATTAGTGACCCTCAGGCTATGACAAGACAAATAATAAATCACCACAACAAAACTAATCCTCAGCACTGACTTCACACATTAAAAAAACCCCACTAGCACAAGCTACTATAAAGCCACATTTCTGAAACAAATACATCGTAACCGATCTAAAGTTTTCAGCCTCAGTGAAAAAGTGAACCCAGTCAGCGATAAGAGTTGTGTTCTCCCTCTCCCAACCACCAACACAGAAATTTTGAGAAGCAAGCAGGAGCACCATTCTTTTTGTTTGATAAGAAATCAAGAAACTGAACTAATGCTTACTTGTGGCTTGTAAGGCCATACACAGGCTTACGGAAGAAACATAGAAGAGTTTAATAAAAAGATTACACCATAAGATCATTTTTTCAGGACACAGAGGTGTCGCGACATTCTTAACACCTACCATAAAGAGTCTTAGCAGAATTAAACTTAGGAAAGTCAGTTCTAAGGTACCTTATATCCCAGGCCAAGCTGATAAATGGCAAAGATCTGAGCAGCATTGAGAGCCTCACTAAAAAGGTAAACAGATGTCATCTGCCCACAAAACACTCGATTGGCATCTGCTGTTTCTGAAGAACCCAGGAAACATTTGTCAAATGTCTGAAAACAGAAAACAGAACCCAGTAACAGGGTTTAATCCATGCTACACAAGCAAATCATGCAAAAAATATGCATTTTATCAAGGAATATTTTTACATAAACAAGCATTTGAGGGCCTCAACAGAAACAAATATTAAGTTCTGAGATGCATAAAACCGCAATTTATTCCTCTACCAAAAAGTTACCATTTTTATTTCAACATTTTTTAAAAATGCTTAAAATGGGGGAGGTTTATGGATACAATGGCAAAGAACATCTATGTAATCCATCAAGATGATCAGCTACAGACAGAGTGCAGGGATTACTCACATCACTGGTGTTGACAAACCACGTTATTTCCCCATAAGATGCCAGCTCCCCATTCACGTAACACCGGAGTTC
Organism: Cnemophilus loriae; assembly: GCA_013397755.1. Taxonomy (NCBI): domain Eukaryota; kingdom Metazoa; phylum Chordata; class Aves; order Passeriformes; family Corvidae; genus Cnemophilus; species Cnemophilus loriae. The sequence continues at coordinate 1,567,579 of VZTF01001115.1, forward strand.
GCTGTTCTTCCAGCGGTTATAGATGTGCACTATAGTCACCATGTACCACTAAACAATAAAAAAACAATTGATATAACTCTATAGACACTTGGGAGTAGCTTAAGCATTCAAGTGGGGCTTGGAAGAACAAATTCAACTCTCTATGTGAATTAAATTAAGACTGAAAGATGTATTTTAAGTAGAAAAGATTAATAACTCACTGGTGAGTTTTCTTGCATTGCTATGTCAAAGGATAATATGCCAATTTTTCCACACAGAAGCTTAAAAGGTATTTATGGCATATAACTCAAAAAATCTTTATGACAATGCTGAACCAAATTTACACTGAAACCACTCTGTAAATAAGTTCTAACCTGGGTTACTCTTAGCATGATGGACTACTACAAATGTCATTCCAAAGAGCAAGGATGGCTCCAGACTAAAGCCTCTCAAAGGCTGTGCATGTCAAATTATCACAAACAGAATCCATATTTACAGCAAGGGATTACTGATAAGGAATTCCTGAGGAAGCCTGTTCTCCCACAAGATGTTTACACCAGTTGTTCCAGAAACATTAGCAGCATATCTAAGTGAAAAAAGGAACATTCAACATCACATAACACTACCTAATAGGCAAGCAAGCCTTGGACACCAGTAATAAAATCAACTCATGTTTTAGTTGTAAAATTAAAAAGAAATAAGAATTCAGAACACAAGCTTGTTTTGCTCATTCCAGTGTAACTGTTTTTCTACAGAAAGACGAGATTAATCAACAGCTACAACACAGACTCCCAGGCTACAATTTTAGATTCATGAAACAGGTTTGAAAGATTTTATTATTTTTACTCACCTTTTGTGGCTTGAAATCAAATTTTACACAGTGCTGGAAACCTTTTCCCTTTGATTTTATGGATGTTATAATCAAGCAGCCTCCAACAAAGTGAGCAGAATAACCAAGTCCTTTGTTTGTTCGAAAACTGACAAATCAGAACAAAATCAGCACATACACAGATGGATGCAGATATCATTGAACAATTAAAAGAAACTGAGCATCGGCAGTATCAGTTTTACATAATACTCACCAATATAAATAAGGCTTATCCTTATCCACATTAATATTATTTACAGGATCCATTCTTAGCCAAGTGTGGAAAGTAAATCCATTCTGGTACGGCCACTTGGCTATAGGAGGTAAGGCAATAGCCTGAAGAAAGCAAGAAGTTATTCATGTAGGAAGTTCAACACAACAGTAAAAGTATGCAGCTTAAGATACACTCTACAAATATATGCTGATAAACAGAGACACACTGCAAATGTGTACAGTTTCTCTATACTAAAGAAAAAAATCTGGCCTAACTTCTGTTCTCTTTGTACTTGATGGTTACAATATTTAATTAACCTAAATATTTAAAAACTGACCTTTATCTCTCAAAAAAGGTTATTAATAGTAACCTACGCTTCAAAACTTAAATGCTTTAGTGAAAACCTTTTGGAATAACAACTTCTCAAAACGCAAATTCAGATTGATTTGGTTTTATGGTAACCCAACAGAATAATCAGATCCATTTTCACATATTGTTGGTATTCAGGAAAATGATCGTGAAGGGAAAGCTGGCCTCATTTCACTTAATAAATTATTCTCTCTCCTGAAACTCATAACTATGTACGCTTCCAGGGAGAATAACACAGAATTATAAACTTCCTTAAAAGAAACACAATTATCCACCAGGCAAAATCTTCATATCAAACGTGTTTGTTAGTGCAAAGCCCTTGAGTTACAAACTCTGTGGCAGAACCCTTTGTTTCAAACAGCTGGGGTTCATTTTTTGGAGTTTTTTTGTTTGGTTGTTTTGGGTTTTTTTTAACATTACTATTAACTTTCTGCTGGTTTGCTGCATAGATTTGCAGTACACACTTCAATTAAGATTGCCATAACCTCTGATCAAAGATGCCGTCCAGATGATCAATACCAATGAATTAAAAAAAAAAAAAAAAAAAAAAAAAATCAAAGAACTC